>JAOTNS010001391.1:0-36448 GCA_028476615.1 Culter alburnus
AAACAAACAGAGGGCGGAAGCTAGGTAATCACGCGTACGGAATACGAAAGTTCAACCCACTTACCCGATGCACGCGATCGACATTCCGATCCTCTTCCTGGAGCGAAAGTGCCGTGGGGCACCCCCGAAGAGGGCCCCGCGGGCAGCAGACGCATCTCAACGTCACATGGTGTTGTTGAGGTGGGAGGTTCGTGGTGGCGGACCGACGAAGTGGCTCCCACTGTGATCCTCAGATCTCCCAGAGCACTACCTGGCCGGTGGCCGCTACAGCCACCGGCGCCGGGGGGTAGACAGAGGGGCCTCTCACTTCCGTGTTAAAGAAGGAGAGGCGCGATCTCAACACCAACATGGACATGCCCTCGCAGTGAGGGCATGTACCATCCACGAGCGCTGACTCAGCGTGCGGTTACCAAGACACGTGAGACAGTGGTCGTGGCCGTCAGAAGAGGTCAGGAAACGACCGCATCCAGAAACACACGGACGAAAAGACATCTTGAAAAGACGCTGATCGCCCGTGCTTGCTCTTTCAGTACACCTCACCAGCCGAAGCACCCAGGGATGGGCGTAGCACCGTCCTGTGGGCAGCGCGTCGTCACCCCCACCGCTGAACGTGCCTTCCCACCAGCTGGAGAGACTCGAGCAGGCCACCAGAACAAAGAACAGTGAGATAGCAATTAAAATTGCTGTTTTCAGGACCGTGTCCTTATAGCAATTATAATTGCTGTTTTTTGCTCTTAGAAATTCACTCTTCTTGGAGATGAAGTGCGCAGATCCGATGTGATCGGCTCCGAAGCAAAAGTATGAATGAAGGTGAGTATGCCGGCCCTATTTATACCCGGATGCCGGGGGAGGGGCCCGGCATGTAAATCTCACAGGCCAATTCCCATTGGCTTGTTTTGTATCCTTGGAGGTGATTGGGCTCCCTAGCGAGACCCCATTACGTCAGTATCGACGTAACGTCGAACGTGACTGACTGAATGGGAACGGCTGAGCGAGTGGAGGCGGGGCTAATTTGCATATTCATAGATCCATGCATATTAAATGAGACAATGGTTTACAAGCTATTTCAAGGCATGAAGAATTTTTTTTTCACTTGAATTTTTTTTTAAATATGTCATTTTGGTGATCAAAGATGAGTTTTAAGGGATAAAATATTTGACCACAGGGGGACTTTAAACTATAAGCAATAGCACAAATAAATAAATACAATAGAAAAAAGACACAAATTAAATAATCAGTGTTTTTCAGGTATAGAAACTGAATAAAGTAATCAAATGTAAAATAACCACTGCATATAATCCTCACTGTACAAATTAAATAAAGGTTAAACCTTATTAAAGTTACACAAGATTTGTCAGTTTATTTATTAAATATCAAAAATCTAAAAGGCATGAATGATACTTGACATCTACATGAACGTTACAGTTGGTTTTGTGACTGTAAGTCATTCTCTTAAAATGCTGTTTAAGTTAGAAACGTGTATAACGATGTTGTATGTATTTTTAATAATGAAAATGTGAGTGAAATGTTTTAAAGTGAAATATTCATTGTTTAAATATACGACCATGTTGAATTCCAGAACACAAAAATGCAAGTCTTAGTACAGATCAACAAGCTTTTTTGTTTCAAAAACATTTGTCATTATTTTATTCCATATCTACTTATTCTACAAAATGGCGTATAGTGCATAAGTACCCAAACTGAGACGCAGGTAAAGACTTTTGGTCATTCTTTAATCTCTGTTCTAGTTCTTCTGATGTGATTGTTGGATCAGAACTTGATTCTTACCAGAAATCATCAGCAGAGCGAAAGTCAAGATGATCCTCATCCTTCTCTCTTATTAAATGATCTTCTCTGTAGATTCAGTTCTTCTGAAGCTCTTCTGAAGTGTTCGGATGAGTTTGAATGTTTCCTGAAAGCACCTTTAAAATAAACTGCTAAATGTGACAGAGACGCCCACTTCCTCTGACAGAGAGAGAAAGAGGGAAATAGAGAGAAAGAGAGAGAGAGGCTTAGTTTATTTTAACCTTATTTTAAAGGCTTAGTTTTACAGTTTTTTCAGATCCGTAATTTTGAATGTTTTTAATTGACTCAAGAGTTTAATGAAGTGTTTCTTCAGTGCTTCACATTCATTTTAAAGATAGAGATCAGCGGTTCCCATGGTAACTGTATAATTACACTGCTGACTGATTAATTTTGCACATTTATAAAATGAGGTGTCACTCATCTCTAGCTGTGTGCTGATCCATCAATTATATATTTATTACAGATTTTATTACTGTGATCTCTATTATCCCAATGTGACCTTTAATAGCTTTCTACTGTATTTTATAGAGTGCTTTGACTAAATTAATTATTCTCTATGTCAGAATCAATCAATCAATGATTAAAACAAGAACTTTAGAGTTTACATTGTTTGATCAGTCTGACTGAGCTCTACTCATAGACTGTAAAAAAATCTCATGTTAATCTTACAGTTTTTTTCAATTGCTAACATACTTTTGTCCAATCTTTAGTCACATTGATCTGAGCAATACCTTTCAACAATGAGATCTTGTCGATGCTTCATAAGCTCTTTGTGGCTCTTGTAGAAACAGCAACCAATATCTTACAAGAGCAGCTGAGATTTAATTGGAGTTAATCACTTCAGGTGAAAAAGGTGTGCATTATTTCACATGAGCTTGATGATTAGTTCTTGAGAGATGAGGTCTGATGTTTCATTCTGAACACAGAGACCTACCCAGTTATTAACCCTATATATTATATATATATATATATATATATATATATATATATATATTACACACACACACATACATTTTAATAATACAAATAATACATAAATTATTTTTGTTTACTTCTTATCTATACATTAATGTTGTGTTTTGGGAGATACAAAGTATTTTTGTACCTATTTACCACAAAATTCCTCAACTACACCATTAGCCTGCATGTGAAATATTACATTTTTATGAAAAAAACACTTAAATGATGATCTTAATGAAATATACAATATAAGCTGTTTCTGGATATTGATCTAGGTGTTAGGTGTAGAATTCTGCCATCTGCTGGTTAGAGATTAACCTAAAAGAATTACAGTTCAGGAAAGAAATTGTTTTGACCAGCAGGGGGCCATAGAGAGCCATTCATTTTACTGGATGTGGCTCATAATAACTTTTGTGAAACATTTTGTGAACTTTTTTCTAAACTCTTCACACAGTGAGCACAACAGAAATCTCTGTGGGATAAACTGTGGATCATTTATCATTGCTTTGGCACAAAATGCATTCAGTGACTACATCTTTCAAATTACATTAATTCTTTACTCACTTCGACACAACAAACACCAAAACTCAGTGTATCTACAGGCCAATTGCACATGCTTATATACTGTTTTCAAAACTTCAAAACAATAACATAATACAAAACTGAATAAGAAAGAAATATGCTGCATTTCTACAGTAATATTGTAATGAAATATATTCTGAATCTAAAAAATCAAACACCATCAAAGCAATTATGAAACTGAACACCTTCACAAGTGTTAGTCTTTCAATTTCATGATCATCCATTCAAAGGGGAAAACTTGGGAATAATTTTATACTGTAATGTAAACATGGTTCATGTGACATAATCTGCAGTGAATTATAAACAACAGAGAGTGTTATTCTTGTTTTGTCAATTTTTTTTCACATTTTCAAAACTTTACATGCATATCCAAGAATTGCACTCACAAAATGCAAAATACCTCACATCTCTTGCAAAATGAAGCACTGCATTCAAAATATCACAAACACATCTCAAAAGAAAACATTTGTCTTATGCTCCAAACACTTTTGCCATAATATTCTATTTTTGGATATATCATATTCACACAGTTAATCAAAACCTAAAGCTCTTCTTTCATGAGCTCCTGTGATCATTTCTGTACAAGAATGAAAGTAATCAGCAGAGAGATGTTGAACAATTCACGGTAAACCCGAAAGCAAGACTGAAACTAAACTATTTATTGTTTTACTGTAAGCATGTGTGGTTGTGAATACAGTATTACAGTACTAAAGAACAGAAATACATCAAATGTGTGTAGATGGACAGAAACAATGATTGTGTTTGAAAAAGCAAATCAAGATTTTTGTGTGTTACACAGAGAATTGTGTGTTGTGTTTTGAAAAAAGTGTTTGTGAAATTGAAAACTGAGTCGAAGGCTGAGAGTTAGTGTATGGTTTTGCAGATTTGGCGTGTGGTTCTGCTGTTTGAGTGTCAGGATTCAGAAATTGTGTGACAAGTAAAGATTTTGTGTGTGAACAGTTGAAGAAAACTAAGAATTTTTACAAAAGAAATTGTATTTGTATAATGCTTCCTGATGTTAGTGTTTTTAGGTCTGTGTTTTCTGACAAAGTGTGTTTGCTGAGTGAAAACCTTTGCTAGAGTTCTGGAAGAATGAGTGCATTTTGAATGGGAACATGAGGGTGAGTAATTAATGACAGAATTTTCATTTTTGGGTGAACTAACCCTTTAAATTGGGATTAAATTATATACAAAGCAATCAGAGAACCATCCCTTAATAACTGATGGAGCTGTCAAACAGCTGTAGTTTATCAGTGACTCCCATTATAATCAGTGAAGAAATAGAAGGTCATTTTCTACTCTGATTTTGTCCCTCTGATGTGAACGCTCTGTTGGAAGGGGCGTGTCTGCTGTGTAAACACCCACAGCTGTGATTGGCTGACATCTTTGTATGTTAAATAAGTGTTACATGTGGAACTTTCTCAAAATCTTTTACTACGTTTTTTACTTTTACAGCTGTGGAGATTAAACTAATCATGAAGTGTTGATTATTTCATTATATTACAGTTTTTCTCAATCAATTTGACACATTTCTCCAAACTCAGATCACTGTTCTCAAAACAGTTAACACAGTAATCTGAACACTTTCTAATTGGTTTAAACAGGTTGTAAATTTTCCTTCATTTCATGCAAATTTTAAATCACATACATCATTTTCTCAAAACGTTGTGCACAAAATTCCCAAATGTTTTCACAGTAGTTCATTGTCTGGCTATCACCAGACCAAGCTCAATTTAAAATTGAATATTGGTCTGGGGAGTTTGCTATGTATAGAGTACCTCAGGGATGACGCATTTTTGTAGGCAAAACCCAGAAGCGAGTTAGCATTTTAGGACTTCCAGTTCGAACGCCGTCAAGTCAATGGGTTTTTTTAATGGGTTTTTGCTAAATCACCTGAAATAATGTCTGTGGTTAACAAAGCCTCTAAATACTTTCACGTTTTGATCTATGACATAAAACACACCAGTTATAACCCACTTGTGATTTTTTAAACTTTTACTGTGTCTTAAAATCGGCAGTTGCTAACAAATTGCTAAAAGGGACTACTTCCTTTGGCGGGGACTTTAGACGTCATCATGACAAACAGGACATTTGGACAGCATTTCTCATGAAAAAGTGGATAAGTATTCATACACAGCGCAGATCATAATCAGCGAGCATGTTTTTAAATAAAGTTGTTTTTTAAATACAGTTTGAGGAAGCTTGGTGGTGACGACGTTGATCCGCGACCATGGTGTGCTGTAGTCCGTTTATAGCCTACTGTTAGCCTTTTATATCTGACGACTTTATTTAGGCTTCAAAATCTATAAATGTTGTGTTAACTTGTAAAGATGATCTTGATAGACAAAACATGTAAGTGTCATAACCCTTTGTTAAACACAGAGCTTATTTTCTGCGATTTTCCAAAAGTCTATGAGAAAAATGCATAGGCTTTCAACCGAGGGAACCCGTGCGCCGCTAACTTCCGGGTTGGCCTACAAAAACGCATCATCCCTGGGGTACTCTATTTCCTACTGCACAAGAGGCGTGATCAACGAGCATTATTCACGCAATTGGATAGTCCTTCAACCAATCAGATCAACGATCCGGGTGACTTTGCAGAGCAATGCGAAAACTCCAGACAGGTTTACCGTGTGTCTCAATCAGCTCCCTAGTTCAGTAGTCAGGGCACTGATCAGGGAATCAGCCACATTCACTTTCATGATATACTGATTCACGACCTAGGGAACTAGGGAGCTGATTGAGATGCAGGGTTAGTTTGTATTGGTTTGTAGCATTGATCCGCGGTTTGCAGAAGCAGCAATGGCATCGAGCGATTTTTGCAGGTTGTGCAAAAAAACATGAAAGTGATCGGTATTTACACCCACTCGAGCGATTTGTTTGCTAACTAAAGAAGTCATTCAGCATCGTCGAGAGGTTAAAAGGCGACTCTGATACTGTTCTGGTTCAGTGTAAATGAATGCGGAATATAGCCGCCCTAAACTACGTCATTGTCATGACAACCAAAAAGAATTCCAGTCAGCTCAGGCGGCGCGAGATTCAAGAAGCAGGGAGACGAAACATATAGAGCAAATAATAAAAATATTGTCTACCAACAAAGGGGCATTTAAGTAAAAGAGTCCTGTACTCACATCGTGAAGCAAACCACCAAAATAACAGCAGAGAATCATTGTGTGTCATTAATCGCTGTTTGTAATCTTCCTATGAAGAGACTGTCGGATCAACGCTCTGCTACATTTCTCTCAGATAAGGTAAATGCTTAACAAAATCGGCGTCACTGTGATTGTGCATTGTTATTTTGGAATGACGGTCGTGCGAGAAACGGGTAGATCAGGACTGCGTTCAGCCCCGACAAAACGTTGCAAAACGTTTTTTAAACGGAAACAGTGGTGCGTTGAACACCCCGTTGTGATGACGCAAGAGATGCAACTATGGCAGCTGAGAAGGCCATACTTTGTGTTCTTTCTGAAGAATTTTCGGAGCCTGATGAAATCAGTATAAATACATGTTTAATACTGCAAAATACACTCGATGTTACAGTAATTGCCCTTGCCGTCCAGAATAAAAGAGGACATCCCAATCGAGTGAAGGGATTTGTGGAAACTTCTACTTATTGTGATACAACATTTGCCTTTGTTTATGAAAGTTTATGAAAGTATCACTCCACAATACAATAGCAAAATAGTATAGTATTTTTATGTTACATTAATCAGTGTCTAGCACACATTCGGATATGGACCAGAAGACATTGCAAATAAATGATATTTAGACAGACTTAAAGAAGTTCCAGATCTATACTTGTGCTCTTATTGTTTAAGTTATTTTGCCATTAATGTAAATACACATGTGCAAACAATATAAATTTGCTCTAATAATATGCTCTTATGAATTTATTTTGTTGTTAATGACATTTACGAGCTGTCTCTTTAATACCGCGTGGTTTATATGTATGTTGATGCTGATTGGGTTGACATTTTTGACACACCCACCAAACAAGAGAAAACGTATCTCAAGCCTGTTGCACACCGTTTCCAGGAAACATGTCGTTCAACCTGGAAACCGTAGCAAAACGTTGCACACCAGTTTGAGCTTGAACGTGCCTCAGAAGAGTTTGAAAGCTGCTTGCCGTCGCTTCTCTATCGTCATCGTGTTATACCCGCCAATAGCGAGCAAGGTGGATAAGCCAGTCTGTGATTGGTTCCCACAAAAGTGTAACAGCGCAGCAGAAATGAATGTACGGGTTTCCAGACTGAGTTGCCGGGCAAAATCAAATCGCCGGCAGATCAGGCTGGGTTTACCCAGACTAAGTAGTTCATTCAGCCAATCAAAACTTTAATATATCAGGTGAAAACAATTGCAGCTCTTTTTATTGGTTTTACAAAAATCACAATAATTTGTGCACCATTTTTCCAAACACAACAAACAAAACGTTATTTGTTAAAATCTCAGTTGTACTTGGAATGTTCTCAATTAGCCCCAAATAAATATCTGCTGAGTTATTAATACACACAACACAGGAAATGCACATTTCCTAATTGTTTACATGGCTATCTCAATTACAAAAACTATAAAAAGGGAAAGAAAAACAATAACAAAAGAAGAAGAAGAATTGGAAAAGGAAGAGATGTAAGAGAGAGGTTTTGGAAGGGATAGAGGAAGGGTAATACTGAGAGGGAGAGGAACAGGATGAGAAAGAGATGAGGGGAAAGGAATAAATGGTTTAGGAAGAGGAGATGGAGCAAGAAGAGTTGAGGATGTAGGAAGACGAGAAGAGGCCGGAGTAGAGGGAGAAGATATGGTAGAGTGGAAGGCAATGGTATTAGTGGAAAGAGCAAGAGAAGAACATATAAAAAGACATGGACAGAGAGTTAGAAGAAAAGGGTACAGACAAGTTTCAAATGAAATCAGAGCCAACCTAATTGCCCATGTCATAAATTATGGTTTTTCCTTGAGAGAAGCTGGACAGAGAGTTCATCCCAATAAAAACATTGTGCCACAGTCAATGTCCTGGACGACAAGTGCTCCAATCCACTGATAGTGTGGCACACAATGCTGTCTTGGGGTCGCAAAACACAGAAAGGCTTCTAAATTGTTTAAACTCCCTCAATGAAATCAACTTTCCACAGAGTGATCAGGAGCAAACTGAGCGAAATTGTGTAGTTGTGGGACAATTTCCACTTTCAGCTCCAGTACAAGAGTGGTTTGAGCATCATTTCACGATGGTGTTCCTTCCAGCATATTCTTCTCTTGGAGATGGAAAGCATATGATCAAAACCAACCAAGTAAGTCTTCTTCAAGTCAATGAATGCATGTGTGTCACCGGATCCATAAAGTCCTGTAAGTTCCTGTAAGTCCTATAAGTTGTGAGGTGGAGCCTCCATGGATCGGACTTGTTTGTTCAGCACATGTGGTGTGGTGACTATAGCACTCAGGCCCCACTGACGACACCACATGCAGCGTCTTCAGCTAGAGAAAGGGCTTAAATATTGAGATGTTCCATTCCCCCTTTACCTTTAATAAAAATATCAGAGCGTTAAACTAAATCTACTAAACCCCAAATGAGAAAGAGGGAGAGGCGTACTAACTTGGGTTGAACAAACACCAGACGCAAAGCTGTATTGTTACTCACAACAGGTGCATTGCTCAGTCTACTGACCAGCAGTCACACCTGCTAACATCTGTTACTATGAATAATACAAAAAATCCCTCCACCACAAGTGATCAAGAAATTTAATGCAGATACCAAACATACCTGAGAGCGAACTGACCCACAAACTTGCCACCTATGCCACCAGCTCCGCTATAATTAAACTATAAATATTTCATATTAGCCTCAATGTAACGATAGGGAGACTCAGGCAGAGATCCAATTACAAAGCTTTTATTTACAGTGTTGAGCGTGGTCGTACAGGCAGGGTCTAAGCAGGGGCAAACAGGAACAGCAAGGGCTAAGCAGAATCGTAGTCAGATAACAGGCAGTAGTCAAAAGGCAGGCAGCGATCAATCACAGAACAGTAGAACCAGACGGGGATCAGTAACGGGAACCGAAACAGACAGAGAGACAGGAGAAACGCTTGGAAGTGTAAACAAGACCTAGCGGTGAGGTGATGTGTGTATGAGTCTTTTATAGTCCGTGTAATGAGCTGCAGCTGGGTGTGGTGATTAACGAGGAAAGAACATGTGACTAGCAGAGAGGATCGTGGGAGATGTAGTCCAGGGCATGACAGGGGCAGATGGTGATCGTGACACTCAAGCTGAACACATCATTACACCGTCAGCAGAGTCTCAACATACCTGAACACAAACTAAAACAGAACGGAAATGCCAGGGAGAGGAGAACCCAGAATCAGCAGTCGTACAGACTAACCAAAATAAGAGTCCTTAAATAGTACGGCCGCTTCTACCTCATCGGACTGCCCAAAACCAAACCCCAAACAGGCCAATAATTTATTCTGCCACATATGGATCTCAACCTGAGCTCGAACGAGTCTCTGTTACATTATAATTACATCAGTGGGGAGTCAACATTTTTAGAGCAAAAGCTAAAAAGACCTCAGGCTTCACAACGGACACTCATAAAACTCAGACATTGTGCTTTTATGTGCATTTCAGCTTTCCATAATTCATGCATATTACATTTGCAAACAATATCCCAACCTCATCAGGTTTTTTTAAGTTATCAGGTTAAGTTATCTGAGAACTGAGAGAAAAAAACAACAGTGTGCTAAACTTTTAAAGCTTTGAATTGAGCACAGCTGTATATTCTGCTTTAATTTTACACTTTTGTCTGAAACATTCAGTACTTTTTTTTACATCAAACTCTGACCAAAAGCTTCTGATCATTTCTTTCATTGTCAACTGCAGAACAAAACACTGCGCTGTAATTTAAACATTCATCAGACTTCATGCCAACAGTCAAAAGTCTGATTCACAAAACTGACTAAAATATAAGGAAAAGGAGCATCACTGAAGACTAACAAAAAACACCAAACATGCAAACTTAATGCCAAAGACAAGGTGATAAAACATTCAGCTCATTTATATTCTCTGCTGTTGTTGGTCAAGCAGTGAGATGATTGACAGCAGCGTATTCACTGTAATCCTGATTATTCCTGATACTGACACTGTCAGGACAGTCAGATTTCTTGTGGAAATTCACCACTGCATAATTCAGATCCTCAGCAGATGTGATGCAGCACTGAGAGTCACCAGTGGCTTTCTGAACTGTAGCGTAAACGCAGTTAGAATCAGAGGGGTTTGTGGGTAATTTGGCAGTGGAATAAACAGTGTCAGAAGAATCAGAGGGGTTTGTGGGTAATTGTTTGTGAGCGTCTTTAATCTCGTCATAATCACAACCAGTGTGAGAAACCTGAGGAGAGACAGAGAAATATTTACAGCTCTGAAGATCATCAGGATGGAAGGCATTAGACATTAATATCATTTTATACAGTAACTGGACTCACCACTTCATGTTTTCCTGGTCCAGTCTGAGATGACGAATCACCACCTGCCAAAAACAAGCGTCCTAAATTAATTACATTATATCACAATTCAACACTGATGTCTATTGTAAATTCTTTCACACAATCATCAAATATCTGTATTTTGCTCATGTCTCGTTTCAGCCTATAGGTGGTGACAGAAAGTGGGAAAACAGATCAAGAAATCTGTTTTAATCTCAGTATAAATGGTGAATTTCTGCATCTAAAGAAGTTAAGAATGAGTTTTACCTTGAGACTGACGCTTCTTACAGAAAAACAGTAATAAGAGTCCAGCTATGATCAGAACCAGAAGAACCAGGACCAGAGGGATGATCAGAGAAGAGCCTGAAAACACAGGAGAAATAATGTTAGAATCTGATCACTTTGAGCTACATATCAGATCAGATCATTGGTTGGATGTTTGGAATAGGATTGGCCAGACCATGATACTGGATTTCAGGGTTTCCAGGTCTGCGTAACAAAACTAGCACAATGACCAGTCAAAACTAGCCCAAAAAGTAGCCCAAATGACCATATACCAAATATCAAAACTCAAAATATGTCATTCCCATACCTAAAATACATACTTTACAGTATGTGTACAGTACAGTGTTATGCAAATTGAAAAACCACTATATTGTAGTGATTTTAAACACAACTCAGTGGCGCTCCTTTACAAAACTTACCATCTAGCAGTTGTTGTTTTTTTTTTTTTATTGAAACTTTTGACATTTACAGGGTTTAAACATAGCAAACACATCTGAGCTATTACAATTTAAACAGGTTGCCATTCATTTGAATTCTCTTCAAAATATACATTTAAAATGTTACTGTTACAGATCCCTTGTTCCCCTGGACTCCATTTCCCATGATTTCTTCACCTGCACTCACTTCCCTCGTCAGCTCCTCATCATCACTCATCACCTGCACCTGGACTTGATTATCATCACTCCCTTTATATGGCACTCACTCCCTTCACTCCTTGTCCGTTCTCTGTTGTGTTATGCTTGCGTTTGGTGTTTCCTGCCTTTTGTTTATTAAAGTATTGGATGTTATTGTGGAAATCCGTATCTGCCTCATCTCTACACCAGCAACCGTAACAGAAGAACGGACCTTTAATCCGACCGGATTTTCCACAACAACATGGAGACTTTCCCCAGCTCCCTGGCTCCTACTCCTCCAATGCCTCCCACAACTCTGTCAGCTGGCGATCGGCTCATCGGGCTCCTACAGGTGGGTCGTTCGCTGGAGAGGTATGTGGAGGAGTTCGTTGAGCTTGCTTTCTTGTCTGACTGGCCTGAAGCATGTTTGATCTCCCTGTTTCTGGATGGACTGGATGACGATACTATCCGTTTTGATGAACCTGATTATCGTTTCTCCTTAAGCGAAACTATCAATTTAATTTTGTGTTTAAATGGCTCCAAATTCCTAGTTGAAAGGGTTCAGGATAAGTGTTTGTCTCCAGTCCGTCCGGAAACACGGTTGGCCAGGCCAGTTAGTCAACCTCCGTCTTCCTCCGCATACCCCTCCAGCGAACTTCCTGCCTGTACTATGCTGGACCCTCACTCCTCGGCTAAGTCCAGAAGGCGGAGGAAGAAAAAAGCCCCAGCCTGTCACAAACCTGCCGCTCTAGCCCTCTCTGAGCAGACCTCAGCCTCATACGAGCCGCCAAGTGAGGTGGCCTGGCTTATAGACTTTTGGTCCGAGCCAAGTTCTCCAGTCTCCGCCGAGCCCTCTGCTCCAGCCGCCGCCGAGCCAGCCGCTCCAGCCGCCGCCGCCGCCGCCGCCGCTCCAGCCGCCGCTGAGCCCGCTTCTATTACGAACTTTGTTATGGAATTCTCCAGTCCAAAGACTGTTTTCCCTCCCTCTCCCGCCTCCTTCCATTTGTGTCTATACTGCACCTCCACCTCATGCCCCCTCGCCCAGATCTCCACCTCGGACCTCTGGGCGATTACCTACACCCTGGCTCCAACCTCCCTCGACTCCACCATGGTCCATCAGCCCACCAGTCTCACCAGTCTCCATCCTGCCCCCGTTCACACCTTGGTCACTCGTCAGCCTGCCCTCACTTCTGGACTACACTCCTCCGTCTCCGCTCCGTCCCTCCGTTCCAGTTGGCTTCCTCACTCCCCCTGGTGTTCACTTTGTTGTATGTCGTCTGTCTTCAACTGCGGCCTTCTGGAGCCCTGGCTGCGCTTCGGTCGGCGGAGCCGTCGGTTTCGCCATCTCCCGCCGGTCCTTCAGCGCCGCCTGGGCTCAACGGCTCTAGGGCTTCGGTTCCTGACCCTCCATGGCTGCCTTCGGCCCCTGACCCTCCATGGCTGCCTTCGGCCCCTGACCCTCCATGGCTGCCTTCGGCCCCTGACCCGCCATGGCTGCCTTCGGCCCCTGACCCGCCATGGCTGCCCACGGCCCCTGACCCGCCATGGCTTTTGAAACCGCCCTGGAGACCTCCACTCCAGTCTGCTCCTCCCCCTGCACCGGCTTGAGGTCTCCAGGGCGCCCGCCCCCGGGAGGGGGAGGTACTGTTACAGATCCCTTGTTCCCCTGGACTCCATTTCCCATGATCCTCCTGTTTCTTCACCTGCACTCACTTCCCTCGTCAGCTCCTCATCATCACTCATCACCTGCACCTGGACTTGATTATCATCACTCCCTTTATATGGCATCACTCCCTTCACTCCTTGTCCGTTCTCTGTTGTGTTATGCTTGCGTTTGGTGTTTCCTGCCTTTTGTTTATTAAAGTATTGGATGTTATTGTGGAAATCCGTATCTGCCTCATCTCTACACCAGCAACCGTAACAGTTACTAAATATGCATTATTACAGAAAAAAAAAAAAAGTTAAATAAATTTAACATAAAATAAGAATAAATAAAATTGTATCACTGTTACATTACTATTCAGTCTTTCCATGCCAAGTTCCTTATTCCCAGCGCTAATAGATCTCTCTCTCCAGCTCCAAGATAAGTAAAAAAGGGGTCCCATACTTTATGGAATTTAAAAGGTTTGTCTTTTAATGCTGTTGAAAAAGCTTCATATGGAATAAGACCTTTGATTGTGTTAATCCATTGTGCTATTGACGGGACTTGGTCTGTTATCCAGCATACAAGTATGCATTTGCGGGCACAGTGGAGTAAAATTTGAAGAAGATGGGTCCCTTGAAATCTGGAAGGGAGTTCCTGGTTCATGCCAAGCAAACAAGTCTTTGGTTCTATTTCTAATAAGCAGTGAAAAATTTTCTCAAGTTCTTTTACGACGCCCATCCAGAATTGTTGTATTTTCGAGCAGCTCCAAAAACAGTGGATAAGAGTTCCTTCTAGAATTTTACATTTATTGCAGAGGTTGGAGAGTTTTTGATTCACTTTATGTCTTTGGGCAGGAGTAACATGCAGACGATGAACGATTTTATACTGCATTTCCGAGGGCAGAGTTGCTGGTAAGATAGGAAGGCATCTCACATATGGCTTCCCAATCAGTCATCTGAATTTCTTCTCCAAAGTCCTTTTCCCATAACACCCTAGTTTTATCTGAGCTATCTGTATTGGCCCTTATCAAAATATTATAGAAGATTTTGGATACAGATCGAGGTGAAGTAATTTTATTCAACTGTTCCTCTATTGGGGAAACGCAGAATCCACTTGAACAAACTCTAAGATTTTTGTTATAAAGCTGCGGATCTGATGGTATACCAAGAAGAACTTCTTATTGAGTTCAAATTTTGCAGTGAATTGTTCAAAGGTCATTAACTGTTTATTCTCTATCAGATCACCTATAACATGTTTTACTTTGTCTCTCAAATGTATTAAGCCATCATTCATCCCCGGGAGGAAATCTGGGTCGTTATGTAAGGGTGTGAGAAGTGAAAGGTAGGAGTCAAGCCCTTCTATTTTGCGGACTAATCTCCATATTTTAGTCATATTCTTAAGAATAAAATTATCTTTAGTTAGAATTCGCAGTTTTTTGGGTGAAAGATATAGTAAGTTCCGTAGAGGAACTGGCCCGAGAGATATGGCTTCTGTGCTAATCCAAGTTGAGTTTGGATCATTTAAGTGCCATTCCAGTATAAAACGAAGATGGGCAGAAAGCTGGTATAGTTTAATGTCCGGGGCTGCTAGGCCTCCACATCTGCTCGATAGAGTTAGAAGGCTATATCTTAGTCTAGGTCTTTTTTTTCGCCAGATAAAGGAAATAATGAAGCCACGTAACCGTTTTAGTGCTTTGTTAGGAATAATAACTGGTAGCATTTGAAATGGGTATAGAAGGCGAGGTAGAATATTAATTAACAAGGTGGACACGGCCTAACAGGGATAAGGAAAGATTACACCATCTATCTAGGTCTGATCTAATTTTCTTAAAAATAGGAGCAAAATTTGGTTTTATATAGATTTTCCAAATTTGGCGTAATCTTTATACCTGTTGTGAATGGGACACTCAGGCAGGGGATCCAAATGCAGCGTTTATTGAATGCAAACGTGGTTGTACAGGCAGGGTAAATCAGGAGCAAACAGGTACAGCAGAGAGTAGACAGAATCGTAATCCAGGTACAGGCAGAGGTTGGGACTGGCAGATATCACTCACAGGTCGGTACACAAAGCAAGGGTCTGGACAGGCAGCAATGGGTCAATAAACAGGGAACAGGCAGGAACGGAAACAAGGAACAGGCAGACAGGGAATACAGGAAAATGCTCAGAATTGCAACAACAGTTAAACAAGACTTTGCGACTAGATGGTGTGAGTGAGAGTCCTTTTATAGTCCAGGTAACAAGCTGCAGCTGGGTGTGGTGATTAGTGAGGAGTGTGTGCATGGCTGTATGTGGCGACAGGTGATTGGTGTAGAGTGAACATGTGACTGACAGGGAGAATTGTGGGAAGTGTAGTCCAGGGAGTGACAGGAACAGACGGTGATCGTTACATAACGCCCCCCTCCCGGAAGGCGCGTCCTCGCGGCGTAGATGACACCAATAGGGAGGGGGGGTGGGTGCATTGGAGCTCTAGTAGCGGACAGGAACGGAGTCTCCAATGCAGGTTCCAGGGCCGCCATGGCGGGTCAGGTGCCACGGGCAGCCATGGCGGGTCAGGTGCCACGGGCAGCCATGGTGAGTCCGGAATGTCAGAAGGCCATGGGGGATCAGGTGGCTTGGGTAACCTCGGCAGGTCAGGTGACTTGAGCAACCACGGTAGGTCAGGCGGGTCAGGTGGTTTGGGTAACCACGGCAGGTCAGGTGGTTTGGGTAACCACGGCAGGTCAGGTGGTTTGGGTAACCACGGCAGGTCAGGTGGCTCAGGCAGCCACGGCAGGACAGGTGGCTCAGGCAGCCACGGCAGAACGGGGTCTATAGGTGACCCCAGCGGGTCAGAGTCCATTAAAGGCCATAACAGTTCAGAGGCCCTTAACGGCCATGGTTGAGCAGGGTCCCCACCCACAAGCTCCCCACCCTCAGGTACATTGCCCCCCCCCAAAAAGTTCTTGGGGATTTCAGCGGGGCCCATCGCAGGTTCGTGGGCAAGGAGTTCGGGGGGGCCGGGCAGGGCAGGAGCTCGGGTGGTGCTGGCAGGGCAAGGAGTTCAGGTGGTGCTGGCAAGGCAAGGAATTCAGGTGGCGCCGGCAGAGCGAGAAGTGCAGGTGGCGCAGGCAGGGCAAGAAGCGCAGGTGGCGCTGGCAGGGCAAGAAGCGCAGGTGGCGCTGGCAGGGCAAGAAGCGCAGGTGGTGCCGGCAGAGCAAGAAGCGCAGGTGGTGTAGGAGACATCTCTGGAGTGGTCTCCAGACCCCCAGCGGTCTCTTGAAAGGCTTCTGAGCCTAGGTGAGTGGAAGAAGCCTTCTTCCTCCTCCTCCTCCTCTTCCGAGGGTGAGGCGACGACTCACCGGTTGGAGCGGGTTCAGGAGCAGACTCACTGACTGATGTGGGTTCTGGAGCGGACTCAATGGCTGGATCGCCCCCTACATCCTTAAGCAATGAAGGGGCGGCCATCTTGCCCGTGGGCACTGGCAAAGTACCCATCTTGTCCATCGCGTCCAGGGCGCTTGAGTGTATTGCAACCGGCAAATTTGAGTGCGTAGCATCTGGCAGGCTTGAGATCGAAGCGGCCGGCGGGCTTGAGTGCGAAGCGACCGCCGGACTTGAGTGCGAAGCGGCCGGCTGACTTGAGATCGAAGCGGCCGGCGGAGGCTTAGGAATGCCAGCCGCTCGTGCTGAAATCAGCGGTGGATCAGTCACACTGGAACGCAACCCTCTCCGCTCCCGGACTGATCTAGAGACGTGACGTGACTCTGGGCGATCAGCGGCGACATGACTTTGCTCTGGGAGATCAGCGGCGACGTGACGTTGCTCTGGGCGATCAGCGAAGGCGTGACGTGGGCGATCAGCGAAGGCGTGACGTTGCTCTGGCCGATCAGCGAAGGCGTGACGTTGCTCTGGCGATCAGCGAAGGCGTGACGTTGCTCTGGCCGATCAGCGAAGGCGTGACGTTGCTCTGGGCGATCAGCGAAGACATGATGGGGCGTTGTAGTATCCGCCATTTTATGTGCGCAGTCTGTAGCGGCCGCCATTATGTGGTTCAGCGTGGTGTTGCGTTCCTCCGCGACCCCCACAGTAAAAGTTGAACCAACTGTGAGCAGGGCAAAGTCCAAGAACTCCACGAACGACCCTCGTGGACCATTGGTGAGTACATAGTCCTTAAGTGGTTCATATAAAAAAGTCAATGAGGGCGTAGTCTGGCAGATCAGACAGGTGAGCAATCTCCAGGAACTTTTGAATATGAGCCTCGAGGGTACAGCTACCTTGATGTAGGTTGATGAGGCACCATGCTGGGTCCATGCTGAGACTGGAAACGCTCGTGGAAGCTGCTGGATCGTAGATGGCGAAGTCTTCTGTTGTGAATGGGACACTCAGGCAGGGGATCCAAATGCAGCGTTTATTGAATGCAAACGTGGTTGTACAGGCAGGGTAAATCAGGAGCAAACAGGTACAGCAGAGAGTAGACAGAATCGTAATCCAGGTACAGGCAGAGGTCGGGACTGGCAGATATCACTCACAGGTCGGTACACAAAGCAAGGGTCTGGACAGGCAGCAATGGGTCAATAAACAGGGAACAGGCAGGAACGAAAACAAGGAACAGGCAGACAGGGAATACAGGAAAACGCTCAGAATTGCAACAACAGTTAAACAAGACTTCGCGACTAGATGATGTGAGTGAGAGTCCTTTTATAGTCCAGGTAACAAGCTGCAGCTGGGTGTGGTGATTAGTGAGGAGTGTGTGCATGGCTGTATGTGGCGACAGGTAATTGGTGTAGAGTGAACATGTGACTGACAGGGAGAATTGTGGGAAGTGTAGTCCAGGGAGTGACAGGAACAGACGGTGATCGTTACAATACCCAAGTAAACAAAGCCTGCTGGAGACCATTTAAATGGGTGAGAAATTGTGGGGTCATGGGAGTGCAATTTACTTAATGGCATTGCTTCTGATTTTAAAAGATTTATTTTATACCCTGAGAAGGAGCCAAAATTGGAAATTGTATCAATTAGATGTGGAATTGATTGTTGTGGAGAGTTTAGGTAAATTAAAATGTCATCAGCATAAAGTGAGATTTTATGCGTTCTCTTATCTAATCTAAGCCCTTCAATGGATGGTCATCTCTAATTGCCGCAGCTAGCGGTTCAATAGCCAGCGCAAACAGCAGTGGTGACATTGGACATCCTTGCCTTGTACCGCGTGCTAATGTAAATTCTGGGGATTTAAGACCGTTAGTAATAACTCTTGCTGTGGGGGAGAAATAAAGAATCCTTACCCATTTAATAAATACCTCACCCAAATTAAATTTAGAGAGCCTGAAAATAAATATGGCCATTCGACCCTGTCGAATGCCTTCTCAGCGTCTACTGAAATGACTAGCCCTGAATTTGTGCGATTATTTGAATACTGAATTATATTAAGAAGCCTTCTAACATTATGAGCTGAGGATCTGCCTTTAACAAAGCCTGTCTGGTCCGGATTGATTATTGTGGGGAGGATTGATTCAAGCCGGATCGCTAATATCTTCGCTAAAATTTTTGTATCCACGTTAAGCAGAGAGATAGGACGATATGATCCGCACTCCTCAGGGCATTTGCCTTTTTTTAAGGAAAACACAAATATTGGCTTCTGTCATGGAGCCAGGAAGCTTATTGGTATCAAATGAATACTGTATCATTTCATGCATTAAACTTGCTAATTCTATTTTAAATTTCTGAAAGAATTCCACTGTAAACCCATCGGGCCCTGGTGCTTTTCCTTTGGAAAGACTATTAATACAATTCAAAATTTCACTGAGTTCAATTGGTTTGTTTAACGTCTGTCTTTGCTCCTCAGTTAATTCCCGTAGATTTAGGTTTGAAAGGAATTTATTGTTATCACCACCAGAAGAAAGGCCCGATTGGGACGTGTAAAGCCTCTTTATAAAGGCCCTAAAAATTTGGTTAATTGTTTTGTTGTCATGGTGACACCTACCTTCTTTATCTATATGATGCTGGATATGACCTGCGCTTGAGACCGGTTACGCAATAAGTTTGCTAGATATTTGTTAGGTTTATTAGCAAACTCATACATCCGCTGTCTAACAAAGAATACAGATTTTTCCGCTTTATTAGTGAGAACTGCTTCGAGAGAGGTTTTAACTGTTTCTATCTCAGCTAGGAGTGTATCTGAGGGGCGCATTATATTTTATTTGCAAGTCGTGGAGGATAATTTCTAATTTTCTCTGTTCTGCCAGCTGCTTTTTTTTCTGGTTGGCTACGTAGGAGATAATTATTCCCCTAATGTAAGCTTTTGCAGTGTCCCAAAGCAAATTGGGAGACACGTCTGGGGTTTATTGACCATAATAAATAGTTTAACTTGTTCTTTAAGGAAAGATTCAAAATTTGGGTCATGGATGAGCCACGGTTTGAATTTCCAAGAAGTTGGGTAAAATATTTGGTTGGATAAGCCTAGTCTAAGAAAAACGGGAGCATGATCTGAAATTGCGATGTTCCCAATGTTGCAATCTATTACATTTTGAAGTGAAGATTTGGGAGAGAAAAAATAGTCTATTCTGCTTCCAGTTTTATGGACTCCAGAAAAAAAAGTGTATTCTCTGTCTCTGGGATGGAGAGCTCGCCAAACATCTACCAATCCAATTTCTTCACATGTCTCATACAGAGCTCGTGCTCTATTGGAAGGCCTATCATTAGATGATAAAGATTTATCCAGCTTTGGTAGCAGTGTACAGTTAAAATCACCAGCGATTATGCTGTGTTCACACTGCCATTCTGCGAACTTAGAGAACACCTGTGTAATTAATTCGTTAGATTGGATAGGGGGGATATAAACATTCATAAGGGTAATGGGTTGTCCAGCTAGTGTAGCTTTAAGCAGGATAAACCATCCTGATTTATCAGAATATGTATTAATATCTGTTAGTGGTATACATTTGTTTACAAGAATGACAACTCCCCTACATTTACTGGTGAATGATGAGCCATATACTTGTCCCACCCAATCCCTCTTTAATTTAATATGCTCACTGTCTGTTAGATGCGTCTCCTGCAGAAATGCAATATGTATTTGTTCTTTTTTAAAATAGTTTAGAATCTTTTTTCTTTTAACTGGATTTTGAACCCCCTTTACATTCCAGCTACATATGTTTAATATTGATTTATTCACTGGCATAAAACAACAAGTGGGCTGTTTAACTCTGATAGATATGAAAGATAATCCCATGGAAGTTGAATGGGCAGAGATACCATGTATAGCATTGAGGAGAAAAAAAAAAAAAAAAGGGTGTTGCCCTGCATGTCAAACCAAAAACAAAACTATTTACAATTAACATTTTACAAACATATTTAAGAGTAGGCAAGGGAAGTCTGACGCTGGTCAGTTTCGCATTTGAGAGCAATAGTGATCTCCACTCTGTCTCCTTGGAAACATTACATGACCGAAGCTTAGATAGAGCAAACAAAAAAAGCGCTGTATTCAAAAAGAGCACCGCAAAATCCGAAAACTTTGATATGATTCTCGTCAGTCCGCTGCGGCAACAGCCTTCTATATATTAACATTATATTAGTTTAGTCTTTAAATCATGCCATCATATTGACCTTATGGTTTTTCCCCCCGTCTACCCCCAGACTCTGAACAATAAAAACTTACAAATATTGCTTAGTTGTTGTGTCCCAAGATTAAGTCACTAAACTCCTAAAAATATGAACAAAACATCCGTAGAAGTATGTCACAAAAACCTGAGCAGTCTGTTACCGTGTCATTCAGCCTCTCCGAGGCGATTTGGCCCTGACGAAGTGATGGTTGGTGGTTCGGGCAGGCTGTCCAGAAAAGACTCTGCCTCTGTCGGCTGTTTGAAGAATTTTTCGCCGCCGGTGTGCTGTACTCAAAAGGGTCGCTGGATATGTCATGGCAAAGCGAATTCCTCATTCACGGAGTCGTTTCTTCACATTTAAAAAGGCTTGTCTTTTCCTTACGATTGCCGCAGAGAAGTCTTCAAAGATAGAGATGTTGTGGCGTTTGTAGACCAGGTGACCCGCGGCTCTCGCTGCTTGCAGAATGTGTGCCTTGTCTTGAAAATTATGTAATTTTACCATCATCACTCTCGGACGTTCTCCTGGTATGGGAAGACGTGAAGGAACACGGTGCGCACGCTCTATCTTAACCTGTTGATTCTTGAATTCGGCGTTAAGTAGATTGGGCAGCCAAGTCCTCAGGAACAAGATCGGGTTAGTCCCTTTCTCCCCTTCAGGTAGGCCGACTATTCGGATATTGCATCGTCTGCTTCTGTTTTCCAGGTCGTCTATCTTTTCCAGGGCCGCGTCAAGCATTTTTTTCATTTGGTTCAAATCAGCGTTGTCTCTTGAGACCGTGTCTTCCACCGCCGATATACGTGTTTCAGCTTCAGTGACCCGGTTTTCCACCTGCTCAACAAGTGTCGCTACCGCCAACAGTTTCTCTAACACTGGATCAGTTTTGTTCTCCAAAACCTTATCGACGCCCGCCAAGACTTCTGTTGTTATTTTCTTCACCAATGCGTCCATATCGCTCGGATTCATTAGCTCATCCGCCATTTTAGGAGAGGAGCGAGTGCTGATATTCGATAATTTTCTGCTACGAAGTTTGTGACTGGAATCAAGTTGTTTCTTTGGCATACCTTATAACTTATACATTTGGGTTCTGCACTTTCAGAGATGATATTGAGTCTAGAGAGGGAGATTTTTGAAGGCTTTGCCGGATCTCGTCTTCAACACGGCTACTCCATTAGATGCGTCACGTGACCCCACCATCTAGCAGTTTTATCATTGGTAGAATGTAGAATAGTTCAATATAAGCTTTTCAGTAAAACACAATTTATGCAATATGCCAAACTTTTAACAAAATAATAATAATAATTGTCACTGAGGTTTTAAATTTTAGTATTGATTCAGGTCAATTCAAACCCCTGCAGTCGTTCAGAGCTGTATGATTTCTAACTTGAAGAATTCACCCCAGACTACAGAATCTCATTAAAGCCTTTACTGAAGACAAAGTTTTATCATTTATCATGCTCAATGTTTATCAAACAATTATCATGCAATAACAATCTTTATAAGTATAAAATTTAACCACAAAATAAGGCAGTTTAACACCATGTCTGTGTAAATAATAAGAGCAGTCATTCTATGACTGCCCACAAGATGGCGGCATTACCACATTAGATGTGACTGAGGCACATTTATATGATATGGTAAACAGGCTAGTTACTACTCATGAAATAACTTGTTAAAACATTAACATCTGTCATGGTAAATAATTCACATTACTTGCATCAGCTATAATGAACATGAAAGCAAGCCTAACGGTGACAAATCAATAAGCATCAAGTCAGTTAAATTCCTGGGATATTGATCAGGGCAGCGTTTCCCAAAAGCATCATAAGCTTAAGTTGATCGTAGATGCATTGCCACCAATGGATCTGTGATCAATTTAAGATTACGATGCTTTTGGGAAACGCTGCCCTGATCAGTTAAGTAGCAGAGGAGTTTGTTAATCAGTTAATCAGTCAACTTGGTGACAAGACATTGAAGTTGTTAGATTGCAAAGGGATGTTGGATATCTCAAACTGTGTTGCCATGGTTATGGATTAAAATAAGGATAAAGAAGGGAATATACACCCTTATTTTATAAATATACATCCATTTCAATATATAATAAACAATATACAATACAATAAACAATATATAATAAACAATATATAATAAATTATAAATAAACACTTTTTAAATCATTTTTTAATTATAAGAAGTATGTGTAAGTTTAAATTAGGCAGATAACTGCTCTCTGGTTAAAATAATTAAAATAATATTCAAATGTCATATATAGAATAAGCACTAGAGGGCAGCAGATATCTATTTTTAAACAGGGTAGAGAAGTACAAGTAAACTGTTTGTAGTTATAAAAGGTGGTAGTTAGTGTTATCTTTGATCATCTCTAAATATATACATTAAAAGACTAATTTCTGTTACAGTATATATTTTATTCTTATTGTTTAAAATGTCATCTGACTCAACTAACTGGTCAGTCTCCATCTGACTCCATCTTTAAATCTCACTCTGCCTCTCTCTGTGTGTGCGTGTGTGTGTGTGTGTGTGTGTGTGTGTGTGTGTGGTATGTATGTGTGTGAGTGAGTGAGTTTTACAGTCTTGCAGGTTTAACCCTTTCATTCCTGTGTCCTTTTTCTGCATTATAGGATAGGAAATCTCTTAGGCCTTCTTTTCTATAAATTTATATTACAAAATAACTGTTGTTGAATCATGTAAGCCTCTGTGTGTGTGTGTGTGTGTGTGTGTGTGTGTGTGTGTGATGTCACATTAAGTATGTATTTTGGGGGGGGGGGTGTCAGTGACACTTTTAATGGTTTAGAAACATATATATAAAAAGCTCAAGATAAACACTAGACTTTGCACTCATTTCAACATGACCAATGACATCCTATGACATGATATTAATCTAAATTTAAATGACTTCATGGATGTGGCTGTTGTGGTTTGTGATCAACCACAACAGCTGCTGCAGTAAATGTGATGTGAAATGTGGTGTGAATTTGACAGAGTCCTTTTATGTTTAACTGTTTTACAGTTTTTTTCAATTGCTAACAAGCGTTTACCAATACTTAAAGTACTTTTTCTAAACTCTTAACACAGCAACACACATACATCACACAATTAGCCAAACAGTTAATTTTCTGCCCAAAACCATATTTTGTTAAATCAACACAAACTCTACATTTCAAAATGCTAAAAACCTTTGGTAACACTTTATAATAACTGCACGCTATGAAGCATTAGTTAAGCATAAGTTAACAGTTAATTCATCACTTATAAAGCATTAATAGACATTAGTAAGTAGTTTATAAATACAGGTACAGTTGCTTTATTCTTGATTTATAAGCATATCTATAATGTGCTTAATAATTGAATTTTCATACTTTATTAATAATCGATTTATAATTTATCAATTAAGTATTACATTATTTACAAACCAGTTATTTAGGAGTTGTCAGTAGTTCATTTAGGAAGTGTAAGTAAATGATTAAAGGTGCCCTAGAACCAGTTTTTACAAGATGTAATATAAGTCTAAGGTGTCCCCTGAATGTGTCTGTGAAGTTTCAGCTCAAAATACCCCATAGATTTTTTTTTATTAATTTTTTTAACTGCCTATTTTGGGGCATCATTAACTATGCACGATTCAGGCTGCGGCCCCTTTAAATTTGCGTGCTCCCCGCCCCTGGAGCTCTCGACTATATTACAGTGCATTTACAAAGTTCACACAGCTAATATAACCCTCAAATGGATCTTTACAAGATGTTTGTCATGCATACTGCATGCATGCATTGGATCATGTGAGTATAGTATTTATTTGGATGTTTACATTTGATTCTGAATGAGTTTGATAGTGCTCCGTGGCTAAAGCTAACATTACACACTATTGGAGAGATTTATAAAGAATGAAGTTGTGTTTATGAATTATACAGACTGCAAGTGTTTAAAAATGAAAATAGCGATGGCTCTTGTCTCCGTGAATACAGTAAGAAACGATGGTAACTTTAACTAAATTTAACAGTACATTAGCAACATGCTAACGAAACATTTAGAAAGACAATTTACAAATATCACTAAAAATATCATGATATCATGGATCATGTCAGTTATTATTGCTCCATCTGCTATTTTTCGCTGTTGTTCTTGCTTGCTTACCTAGTCTGATGATTCAGCTGTGCACAGATCCAGACGTTAATACTGGCTGCCCTTGTGTAATGCCTTGAACATGGGCTGGCATATGCAAATATTGGGGGCGTATATATTAATGATCCCGACTGTTACGTAACAGTTGGTGTTATGTTGAGATTCGCCTGTTTTTCGGAGGTCTTTTAAACAAATGAGATTAACACAAGAAGGAGGAAACAATGGAGTTTGAGACTCACTGTATGTCTTTTCCATGTACTGAACTCTTGTTATTCAACTATGCCGAGGTAAATTCAATTTTTGATTCTAGGGCACCTTTAATAAACTATTAAAACATTAATTTATACATCTTATTATTTAGACACATAGTAATAGTTACTTAGTGTGTTAGTAAATGTTTTATTAACACATATTCCTACTGCAATTCATGATTAATTCAGGTAATTATAAAACATTTAGAAGTGGTCAGTTAACTATTTTTGTGAGCTCATCTAAAGTGAGGACTATTTATGCTTTGTAAAGCTTTTATAAATGAGATTTAAAGGTTCAGTGATCTTCTGCACTGCTGTTCTCTAATGTTTTAAAGTTAGTACCAAGGTAGTTTTGACACTAGGAATGTGTTAATAAAGCATTTATTAACACACTAAGTAACTAATACTATATGTCTAAATAATAAGATGCATAAATGTACATTTAAATATTTTATTAATCATTTACTTACACTTCCTAAATGATCTTATGAACCACTGACAACTCCTAAATAACTGGTTTGTGAATAATGTAATACATAATTTAGAATTGATAAATTGACCATTAATAAAGTATGAAAATACAATTATTAAATTCATTATAGATATGCTTATAAATCAAGAACAAAGCATTTATAGCTGTATTTATAAATGGCTTACTAATGTCTATTAATGTTTTATAAATGATGAATTGACTATTTACTAATGCTTAACTAATGCTTCATAGCGTGAGATATTCTAAAGTGTTACCCCCAGAATTCATGTTTGCTGATACACAGACACTTAGAAAACAGAACTGCAAGCTGTTTGTTTGAAATTAAGCCTGTGGTTTCACACTGAATAATAGAGTGCATTGAGGGTCACTGGATGAGCACCATTAACTACAGTTAACTATAGTACAAGTGTGGTAAAAGGACTCACAGCAGCACTAAAACCTGCACTTCTACTGTATCCAAATGACCACACTAATGCTGCAACACCAGACACTGATCCGAGATTAACAGACACAGAGAGAATTAAACACTAAACGCTTTCAAACCGCAAGATCTTCAGGTCCTGCATTCATATACTGCTGTAGAATGAAAACAAAAACAGCCATTTGCAGATGCTGACAAAAGATAATGACAATGTAAGTTGCATGAACAGTAAAAAATGAGTATATGAATGTAGAATGAACAAATAACTATAACTGTATAAAAATATTAGAGTGGTCACATTTATAAAATGAAATGAAGAATAAATTGGTCAAATACAAACATTGACAATTGCTTTACTGTATCCGCAGTTCAGTTTCTCGTTGTGGAAGTGATGTGTCGTCAAGTATGGTTTCTCATACTCAGAATTTGTGCTCATTTGGGTTGCGGTTGGGGGTTTTGTGCGTTGTGGTAATGAGAGAGGAAGAACACGCTGTTCATTCTGACTCTCTAACCATTAGGCCACGACTGCCCCAACAGCATCACAAACACAAAGCTGCACTTTTACCTGTGTAGACTGCAATTATACGAACTGCAGTTTGATTTCTATACTTCCTCTTTTTAAGTGAAGTTTGTGGTTTTGCTTTGATAAACAGAACATCTAAATTAATAATAATTACTTGAATAGAATCAGCTTCAAACCTCAATAATTTAAGTAACATGATAAATAACACAGTGATCTGCTGAATAGAAATTAGTCATGGTTTTCAATGAACTTATGATTAATATCACTGAGAAAATCATCTGTACCTGTAACACTGATCTGGACTCGTGTGATGAAGCTCTTGTGTCCTTGATCAGACTGAACTCCACACCAGTATTCTGAATGTTGTTCAGTCACATGACTGATTCTTCCCGACATGAGCTGCTTTTCTCTGTCATCATACAGCTTGATCTTTCCCTCAGGACTCCATCTTCTGCTCTGATTCACAGATGTTTCTTCAGCACAGAGATCATCTCCAGATCTCCAGCAGAGAAACTTCACATCTCTAATGTGGGATTGTGGGTATTTGCAGCTGATGTTCACAGATCCTCCTGCAGCAGCTGATAGACTGATGCTCTTCACACAACAATCATCTGTTTCAGATCCAAATCAAGTGCAGCAATGTTACAATGACCAGATATATTCATGGATTGTTAATCTTCATGAAGCAGTGTTTTGAAATTGGCCTTGATCATTAAATAAGTCGTTATTTTGTTTTTTTTTGGCGCACCAAAAATATTCTCGTGGCTTTATAATATTAATATTGAACCACTGTACTGACATGAACTGATTTAAATATGTTTTTAGTTCATTAATGGATCTTGAGAGAGGAAATGTCATTGCTGTGAATGCAGGCCTCACTGAGCCATCGGATTTCATCAAAAATATCTCAATTTGTGTTCTGAAGATGAACAAAGGTCTTACGGGTGTGGAATGACATGAGGGTGAGTAATAAATGACAGAATTTTCATTTTTGGGTGAACTAACCCTTTAACAGGTATGTAATCAGTCTTTATTGAGTCTCTGGCATTTTCGCACTGATCTGCGATTATCACGGCCTCCTCCAAATCTGTTGCTCCTTGTTCATGGCATTCATTTAGTACAGTTTAGTTTAGTACAGTTTACTGCAGAACAACTCATTATGTCGGTGTGTAATAAACGATTATGGAAATGTAGAAATTACAGTTAAAGCTCCAATCTCCTCCCGAAAATCCGATGCCTTAGTGACTACTTCGCTCAGAGAAGCTGTCAATCATGACGTCACATCCCTGTTTTTATAGCATCAAATTACTAACTAAAACCAAACTTAAAAAAAAAAAAAAAAAAAAAAAAAAACGAACACTTTAATTTACATCAGTGTGATAAAATCTATAAAAAAATTACAGAAACCCTCTTTGGAAAAAAAAAAAATTTAAAGTGTAATTTAATTGTTTAGTTTGTCTCATGTCCCATTAAATTACATGGTGAGGACTAATTTATAAGCATTTTAAGATACTTACAATCAGACAGAAGACTTCTCCGTGGTCTGTTCAGGCTCAATGACTTAAATTAATGCCACATGAGGCCGAGTTTAATTATAAAGTTATAAGTTCATTTATTTATTACAATAGTTTTTCTAGCATTATATATATTCTACAAACATTCTATACAAGTAATTAAATAAAGTATAAATATCAAAAAAGTTCTTCAGTCAAGGCAACATCAGCGATGGTTCTGGTGTTGGAGAAGCAGACTCAGGTGTGAAGCAGCCCCTCTTGTTCTCTTCACGTTTCAGCCTTTTATAGACTATCTGACCTCTTGAGGTCATCTTCTTTGGAATTCCCCTCATCTGAGTCTATATATAAAGGCCTTGTCTCTTTGTTCTCAGACTCTTCTCCTCTGCTGTGTCCTGCGCTTCGTCTTCAAGACATCCTTCAACAGTAATAATTGCCTTATGTCCTTACTATTCTACTAGCATGCTTAATTAAAATCTTAAAACAACAGTTGTAGTGTCTTCCTTTATAAACATATTCTTAATAAAGCTTTACAACAATAAACTGTTTTGTCTCTTTTCTTTATAAACTACATTCTTATTAAAGTACTTTTACAAAAACAGTTCTCTTGTCTTTTTTAATGAGCTATTATCTTATTAAACACTTTTACAAAAACCTATTTATCTTGTTTTCCTTAATAAACAGTTATATACATTTTCTCTCTGTTTTCACAGTCAAGTTATCATACATGTCTTTTCCTCCAAGATATCTTACATTTTTTAAATAAAAAAGCTATCACTTGTTTTCCTCTATAAACCAAACATCTGTTTTTTCTTTATCTTCAAATCTCAGTTGTGTTCTCATTATAATTCTTTATAAATCACTTATCTCAATAAATGTTTTTTCTTCTTAAATCTCAGTTGTGTTGTCATTATTATTCTTTATAAGCAGAAGAGGTACAAGTAGCACAGAAAAGTTGCACTTCCTATAATGAAGCAGGGTGTGGTTGATAACAACAGGACCTATACTGGGACCAACCACCTGGGGGCGATCGGGGACACTTTTGAAAAGTGTTCAGGACTTGTGCGGCACGCTTGGGCTCTACATGACATTGGCTCAACCAATGGTGTGATTTTGGGGCGGGACTATCAGTTTGTCTGACCAATGGACGCCAGTCAGCGGACGTGTTTGAAACTTGCAGTGATGCCAACTTAGGAATTTTGTTGCTAGATTTAGCAACTTTTCAGACTGCCCTGGCAACTTTTGTTTTTCAAAAAGCCCCTAGCAACAAATTTAACTACTTTTAAAATGTATTTGGTGACTTGGTTGGTAACACAAAGGCTATAATGCGCACATTTTTCCTCTAAATGACACAATTTTATTTATTTATTTTTTCTGTCAGACTGCAGAAATGCTGTGAGTGACGTCAGCAGTAGCGACAGCTCAGACAGAGGCAGCAGGAGCAGCGGGGGCCAAGATGGCGTCGTCATATGTGGGCACGTAAGTGTGGACTGCTAAGGTGATGTGGTGAAACAACTTATTTGTTACCACTTTTCTCATTTAATTTGCACAGACTACTTCTCTACAGCACAAATCTCTGTGAAATTTGATTTATATTGGTAAATCTAAAAGAAGAATGAAAGGAAAGCAAATCTTTAATGTAACTTCGAACTGTGTTTCTGACGTGAACAAAAGTGAACGCTCAGAACACAGTAACATTACCACTAACCTCAAAATCATGAGAGAGGGTGAAGCATTAGAGATGTTGACCAACTGACTGGGTTTCTAGAGAGCAAAAAGGTTTTGTGGAAAAAGTGTGTAAAATAAACTGTTAAAAGGATTTGATGATCACTAGTGATAGTATTTTATTCTGTGTTGTCATCATTCAGGTTGGATTTCAGCTTTAATGTATTTTTTTAACAAAGCAGCTGATATTGCCATAGAAACTAGTAAAGACTGACGACTCGCTTTCACCCCAAAATGGCAGAATCACAGGGCTGCTGCTGGGCGCCGATGTTTCAATGAAACTTTCTATTGAGGCCCTGTCCCAAATGGCGCACTTCATGTGGACTTTCGGTCTCGTGGACTTAAATTGTGCGTGTTCGCCGAGTCTATGAGTCCGTAGGCCGTCCCATTCAGCATTTTAACGCTCTGAAGTGTGCTCAGCAGCGCCCCCTTTGTACTCTTGAAGCACACTTTAACTACCCAGGAATCTTTGCGAAATGCCAATCAGACAACGGATGGGAGGAGATTTCGCTCAAGAGCAATTGATGACATGGCTGAGAAGAAAATATTTAAGTGTAGGTATCATTACGGTGTACATTTTACCAGTTGTTACCTACGGTTTATACAAACATGGTCATCGAGCAGTGGTTGATATCTCAAACATAATAATAGCGCGTTGAATAATACGATCGCATTACGATTCATTAAATAAATAGAACCGAATGTCAGGGCTTTATTGAGTCATATGCAAACCTAGTATTTATATTTAACCCTGTAAATTCATCTGAAACTCACGCACATGTTTATTATGTGTTAAAATTGTAATCTTAGTTCAAATGGAACATTATGTATTATTACAACTGTATACATTATTTAAATAAGCATGTATATATTGTCTAATGCCCAGGTGGCATAAGCAAAAGCAGGCTGTGTAGTTGACATGGAGATAATATTTTGCAAAAGAAAAGAAACCTGTTCTCGATGCTAAATATTATCCCCGAACCTGCAGCTCCTGTCAAAAAACAACCAGACCGTTATTTCCGGCGTGACGATCGAGTCTGTCCCAAAAATACCTCTCAATGCGCTCTCGTGGACTCCCGCCAAGGGCCCTATAGGTCTGCACTACATGACGTCACCAAAGTGTGGACTCTGAGGAAGTCCACAAGTCCGGAGTGTGCCATTTGGGACAGGGCCTGAGTGTCGCTTCTTCTTAGTGTATATTCTTTGACAATAGAGTACCTCAGGGATGACGTGTTTTTGTAGGCAAAACCCGGAAGCGAGTTAGCATTTTAGGACTTCTGGTTCCATCGCCCCAAAGTCAATGGGTTTTTTTGAATGTTTTTTTGCTAAATCGCCTGAAATAAGGTCTGTGGTTAACAAAGCCTCTAAATACTTTCACGTTTTGAGCTATGATATAAAACACACCAGTTATAAGCCGCTTGTGATTTTTTTAAACCTTTATTGTGTCTTGTTGCTAACAAGTTGCTAAAATGGACTACTTCCTTTGGCGGGGACTTTAGACATCATCATGACAAACAGGACATTTGGACAGCATTTCTCATGAAAAAGTGGATAAGTATTCATACACAGCGCAGATCATAATCAGTGAGCATGTTTTTAAATAAAGTTGTTTTTTTAAATAAAGTTTGAGGAAGCTTAGTGGTGGTGACGTTGATCCGCGACCATGGTGTGCTGTAGTCCGTGTACAATTGAACATGGACCCAGGGCACATGTAACAGAGCTTCCAGACTCCTTGATGGAGTAATTTGTAAAGATCCTATTCAGATTTCTAAATTTGTTACAAAATTTTATTGTAACCCTTACTCTTCTAATTTCAATGCTAATAGTTCGATGCAAAATACAGTCCTTTATCGCTGCTATTACTGATCATGATAAATCTTATTATGAATAGGATATTAATTGTGATGAAGTGTGGAAAGCACTTCATTCACTGAAAAAAAGGAAATCCCCAGGCATCGATGGCCTTACCATAGAATTTTACACTCATTTTTGGCATATTATTAAATGTCCTTTACTCAATATGTGTCAGAGATCGGCCAGGCTCCATCACCACAGAGTAATCAGCCGCACCTGATGGTCATCTCCTCATCATCACTGCAGCATATAAGCACACACTTCACCCTGAAACACTGTCTGGTCTCGTTCTTGAGTTGGACTCACTTACCTGCTCTACTTATATATATAACTTATATATAAATAACAAAAAATCCCTAAGATTTATAAAATATTATGAAGAAATGTTAAAAAAAAATACATGTATTTAAAAGCTTTCCCTGTATATTAATGTTTGTATGTTATTGTATCAATAGTGGTGGTGTATGCATTCTTGTGTCTCTTTGTCTTGTCATCTTTTGTTTTGTTTTTTTGTATATTTCTTGTTTTTTTGTTGTTGTTTTTATATGTATTTGTATGTAATTCCTAGACAATGGTCTTAAGTTATTGAGCATTAATTAAAAAAAAATTAAAAAGGAGGAGCAGCAATCATGTCTGACTGCAGCAGGTTACTGTATGTGTTCGATACAAACGTTCAGTTCAGAGCATTAAAGTGTACAATTGTTTTGTTAGGAAATCACAATTAAAAGGGCAATTGAGAAGGGAATTTACTTTTTAACAAATAAAATTGTGATTATAAATATTTCATGTATATTTTGCACCAAGATGAACAGTTAATTTGAGAAATTGCATACTGTATCGTAGCTACTACATTTACTTTTGCGACCGTTAAAGTTCTTATGTTCTATATCAGGGGTGTCCAAACTCGGTCCTGCAGAGTTCAGCTCCAGCTTGCCTCAACACACCAGCCTGGAAGAGTCTAGTTTGTCTAGTAAGAGCTTGATTAGCTGGATTAGGAGTGTTTGTTCAGGGTTAGAGCTGAACTCTGCAGGACAGAGACCCTCCAGGAGCAGGACTGGACACCCCTGCTCTTTATAGTATGAATGAAATTCAGACTACATCTGCCATGTTGTCATTGTCATGTGACCTCTACAGCATCAGTTGTGTCGCTTTACCACCATCATGGGATAGTCAAGGCCCAATTCAGAGGCTGCATCATTTGTACATTAACAATTTTTTACATTATACATTAAGGTCAAAATGTCAGGTGTGTCCTTCTGTGCCTCGGCTGCGTGATACTGTTGTGATTTAATGTGCTGAGGCGTGGGCATTATCGATAAGGCTTCGAGATAGGAAATTAAATTCTTCTGTCCAGCTGTTTTTAAATTTACATGTATATTGTTTTTTTTTCTTCAGTCGGAAAAAATCAACAGCGCAACTGGGTTGTAGGTTGCCAGGTTGAGGTCACAAATAGGTTGATATTTGTATGATGTGTCGATTTGTGTGAGTAGAATGAGTTTCATACAAGATACGGCAACTGGACAACCTTGGAATAATATATTTATGTGATTATTAATATAATGAGGTTTGGGAGATACAAATTATGGGAGTTTCCTGGGAGAAATAACAAAACAGGAGGGGGCGGGAGATGGGTGTGAAATATGGGAGACTCCGGGGAAATATGGGAGTGTTGACAGGTTGGTATGGTGGATACAGGTGTATGTGGAAGTCTTTCCTGTGGAGAAACTTTACACGTGTATAAATAAATAATAAATTCTTTAAATTCTCTTCCACCTACACGTGTCACATTCATTTTAATTTATTTTTTGCCTTTGTAGTTTAAATAAACCATACATCTCACATATTTCAACAGCATCTTGCTTTATTAATATTTATTATGCACTTCTCAAATAACCAAACTTCAACAACATAAGAGCAGATCCCTTGAGCGCAGCTGAAGTGACGCTCGAGTGATCAAGAATATTCCAGTAGACAAATAAGATTTCCTTTCGATCCCCCATCCTCATTTTCTTTCCTTGCATCCTTCTCTCACATCCTGAGAGGGGCGGAGCTAAGGAGCGAGGAAAGGAAGTGAGGATGCACAAATAAGAAATGAGAAGCACCCATATGTATTCTGACATACTCTATTGGTGCACTGTTTTCACTCACTACATAGTATGGAAGTATTCAATTACAGATGATTTACGAACGATGTGGTTTTATGTCATTATGTAACGGCACTTTTTCACATTAAATACTGAATCAAAACAGCGTTACAGAAAATCATACATTAATGTCTGAAGCCTTAAATTTGCAAGCGAGCAACTGTAGCAAGAAAAAACTGTGTAAAAGAAAAATAGATTAATCTGGAGGAATCAGTTTTCCTCTGACATTACAGGCAATGTATAAACATGCTAAATATGATCTGTTTATGCAGTACGTCTCATTTGTTCATCTGAACTGTTTACTGCACATCTGTCAGATAAATGAATCACTTTAAACACAATTCAACTGATGAGACAGATGATGATGATGATGAGATGTTCCGTAAAAGTCTAAAACAAAGAGAAGCACTGTCACTAGTCTCTTTGACACACAGTGATCTGCTGAATGGAAGCTAATGGTGATTTTTAATCGCATTATTTATGATTAATATCTGAGAAAATCATCTGTACCTGTAACTCTGATCTGGACTGTGTGATGAAGCTCTTGTGTCCTTGATCAGACTGAACTCCACACCAGTATTCTGAATGTTGTTCAGTCACATGACTGATTCTTCCCGTCAGGAGCTGCTTTTCTGTCATCATACAGCTGGATCTTTCCCTCAGGACTCCATCTTTTCTTTCACAGACGTCTCTTCAGCACAGAGATCATCTCCAGATCTCCAGCAGAGAAACTTCACATCATTATGTGGGATTGTGGGTATTTGCAGCTGATGTTCACAGATCCTCCTGCAGCAGCTGATAGACTGATGCTCTTCACACAACAATCATCTGTTTCAGATCCAAATCAAGTGCAGCAATGTTACAATGACCAGATATATTCATGGATTCTGTCAAATAATGCATAAATGACTGAAAGCGTCTCACCGTCTCTGATGTCCAGATTAAACTCAGAGAAGACACTGTATTTTTCAGAAACTTTGACTGTAATCTTATATTCTCCAGAATCATTCACATTCAGCTCTCTGATAAACACACGTAAGAGATCTGCAGATCTGTCATCATGAATGGAGAATCGTCCGTCATGTTTCTGTTCTGCTGCTCTGTTAGTGTTCATTACAGTCAAACATTGATCTGCTGCAGTTTTACAGACTCGCACATGTTTCTTGTGTTTCATCTCATATTTGAAGTTTATAATGACGTTTCCTCCTGAATATCCTCTCACAGTCCTGTTTTGTTGATCTGTTAAACACAAACTCAGATAATGTATCATTTTGTTCTCAATATAAACACATTTCTGCTCACTTTGCTGCAACATTTATGAATGAAGTCAGGATTATGAGTGTAAATCTTCCATCAGGAGATCAAAAGGTTATTGATGGAGTCTGTTATGAGTTTCAGGTGTGAACGGCAGTAATTACAGTCAGTGTTGAGTATCGTGATGTTGTGGAGATCATCATGGGTTTGAGCTCTCAGTTACTCACCTCTTATAACCTTCAGATTCACTTCAGTGTAGGAATCTTTTCCTCTAGTTTTACCAAATGTACAGTAGTACATCCCAGAATCCTCTTCACTCAGATTTCTGATGGTCACTTTCAGGACTGCTGATCTTGTGTCGTCATACAGAGAGAATCTTCCAGAATCAACCCATTTATCTTTAGTCTCAGTCTTGATGAGTTCAGAGCATGTGGACCTCTGATCAACTCGACAAAAAGACTTTGCATTTTGCTCATATTTTGTCTCATATTTGCATGTGATCGTGACTCCTCCTCCTGAATATCCTGTCACATTCATGGAGCTCACGACACCTACAACAAACCAGCATCTTAATACAACACTAACATATACTGGAGTGAGAGTTATTTTAAATGTCCCTTAAGGTAATTTCACCATATTAGGTGAAAATAAAATTTGCATCCCAAATGATACACTATACACTATGCAGTCTACTAAACTGTGTAGTGTATGAATTTATTTTGTCATTCAACATCAGAGTCTGATGCCCCTCCGCTACATAATTAAAGCTGCGACAGTCGAGTGCATGAAGTGTTCAAGGCCGTTTACACTAGTGCGTTTTTGTTTTAAAATGGCATTTTAAAATGAAAACGATCTGCGTCTACACTACACGGCCGAAAACGCATGTCACATGACCATTCATGCACACTGGGCATGCGCGTTTCAGTTGCCTCTTGCACATGTAGCTGCAGTATTAAAAAATGCAGAGTTTAACTGCACAATGGCTGCTAAAAATGACAACAAAGCCAGCAAAGATTGCAGTTCAGTCTCCATGTTATTGTTTACACGGTTGTCAAGGATACGCAGATCATGTGGGCAGCCACGCCATCGTTTTCAAAAGTCTCAGTTTTGGTCCGTTTATACTGAAACACAACCTCGCGTTTTCAAACTAAAACAAGGTCTGCAGCGTTTTCAAAAGTCTTTCAGTTCAAAAACACCGGCGTACTGTA
>JAOTNS010001392.1:0-27127 GCA_028476615.1 Culter alburnus
TAGCTCGCTAGCTGCATGGGGCAGTGAAGGCAACCTAAGAGCGACAAGAAGAGATCTGTGCAGAGCATGGGAAACAGCTTTACATTATAGACCCATGACATACTCTTTCCTCCTTTGTCCACATCGGAGCGATCGTTGGGCCCTGGCAGCAGGGACCAGAATACACCGGTACTGGGGCGGAGAACGGTTCTGGAAACCCCGGCCCAATGGGGCTCAAACATGTTGAAGGAGAACTGATGGAGGAAGAGGACAGAAAAAAAATTTAAAACACAAACCTTGAGAATACATGGTTTTTGTATATTTAGACTGTGATATATATATATATATATATATATATATATATATATATATAAATATATACATTACACATATATACACACACACACATATATTATATATATATATATATATATATAACAAAGCACTAATAATGGAACTTTTATAGCTGGACTTCTAATGTTATTGTCCTTTAGTCAGAATTGTTTATATTATATTTCCTGTATTCCTTTCTTGTAAATCTCTGAATATCTTAAATGTCAGTTTAATAATAAACAAACATCTTATGATTTGCCACAGTGACAGTGCAGCTTTCTACTGCTTTTAGCTTAGCATTAGCTAGCCAGTTCTTACAGTAATAACAATAAAGACGTAATGTTAAAGACAAATGTAAAGGTAGCTTAAAATCGATTACAGACCATATTAGCTGTTTATCTGCCTGACAGCAGAACCTCAGTGAAGATGAGAGGAATACTGATGACAACTCAATAACAGAAACACAACAGCTCTCCTTTCAGTGGGAAGTGCGTTTCGAGTAGTAGGACGTGACGCAACAAAACAACCAAACTTTAGCCAATCACATCTCTCTTTCAAGCTTTGGTTCACGCCCCATGTATGACGTTTATTAAATACATATTATATAAATTTATTATAACTTATAAATAAATTTCCCGAATGTATTTAAAAAAGAGAGAAAGATTCTTTTTGTTTTTATATTACCGTATTTCTGTACCATGTTTTTGACTTGCCAATCGATGTTTCCGATTGGACAGAAGAGCCGCTCGCTCTCGCACACCATTGGCTAATGTGTCTATCTGTCACTCTAAGTCGTTATTCAATTGGTTATTTCTCCAAAGGGCCGTACTAAATGTACAACAAGCAAATTTGGCGCCACAGACGAAACACGGAAACCCTGAGTTTAGAACAAGTGTTTTAAAACGCGAACATACGCAAAAGTGATAGTTTTATATATTTAAATTTTATAATCTTATATTTTAACATGTTTGTGACCGATATTCGAAAGGAATTTTATGATGTTGTCGTTAATCAGGTGCGTAATAACTAGGTTTGGTTGCTGGAGTCATTGAAGACCCGAATACTGTTGATGTTTACGGTTATAAATATCTACTAGTATTTAAAAACACTATAGTACTACCATTATATGCTGATGATTTAATATTGTATGTTATATAGTACATATTAATTCATAATATATACATATTCTATTCTATATGTTGTTGTTTTTGTATTGTCGTTACTGTATTGTTGTTTATAAGTTTATAGTACACACTCAAACTCTTCGCAGTTTAATTTCCTTAAACTACTTTGAATTTCAAATACTTGTAAATTTTCTGTCTCTTGTTTTTATGTATTTAGAGAGTGGCCTCGTGTCTTCTGATATGATGCCTTGTGTGCCTGTAAGGTTCTGCAGGTTAGTCATGTCATTATAAATTCATATTTCATATTCATATTTTTATCAAGTTGGTTGAAAACCCCTGTTCTAGAGAGAGTTCTGCCCGATATTTACATAATACAATTTGCAAATGTTTTTAAATTGCACATTTTGCCCAATATTTACTCAAAGTGTTCCAAATGTTTTCAATCCAGGCTTTATTTCACTGTGATCAAGTCCAGTATACGCTGGTTCCTGTGACAGGATGGCAGGATTTGGGGACGGCCTTTATGGAGCATAAAGAACAGGTACCACTTTATGCTCCGCCACAAATGCTGTTTAGATTGGCAGCTATATACACCGATCAGGCATAACATTATGAGCACTGACAGGTGAAGTGAACAACACGGCTCCTGTTAGTGGGTGGATATATTAGGCAGCAAGTGAACATTTTGTCCTCATAGTTGATGTGTTAGAAGCAGGAAAAATGAGCAAGAGTAAGGATTTGAGTGAGTTTGACAAGGGCTAAATTGTGATGACTGGGTCAGAGCATCTCCAAAACTGCAGCTCTTGTGGGGTGTTCCCGGTCTGCAGTGGTCAGTATCTATCAAAAGTGCTCCAAGGAAGGAACAGTGGTGAACCGGCGACAGGGTCATGGGCGGCCAAGGCTCATTGATGCACGTGGGGAGCGAAGGCTGGCCCGTGTGGTCCGATCCAACAGACAGACGAGCTCCTGTAGCTCAAATTGCTCAAGAAGTTAATGCTGGTTCTGATAGAAAGGTGTCAGAATACACAGTGCATCACAGTTTGTTGTGTATGGAGCTGCATAGCTGCAGACCAGTCAGGGTGCCCATGCTGACTCCTGTCCACCGCTGAAAGTGCCAACAGTGGACACGTGAGCATCAGAACTGGACCACGGAGCAATGGAAGAAGGTGGCCTGGTTGGATGAATCACGTTTTCTTTTACATCACGTGGATGGTCGGGTGCGTGTGCGACACTTACCTGGGGAACACACGGCACCAGGATGCACTATGGGAAGAAGACAAGCTGCCGGAGGCAGTGTGATGCTTTGGGAAACCTTGGGTCCTGCCATCCATGTGGATGTTACTTTGACTCGTACCACCTACCTAAGCATTGCTGCAGACCATGTACACCCTTTCATGGAAACAGTATTCCCTGGTGGCTGTGGCCTCTTTCAGCAGGATAATGCGTCCCGCCACAAAGCAAAAATGGTTCAGGAATGATTTGAGGAGCACAACAATGAGTTTGAGGTGTTGACTTGGCCTCCAAATTCCCCAGATCTCAATCCAATCGAGCATCTGTGGGATGTGCTGAACAAACAAGTCCGATCCACTGAGGCTCCACCTCACAACTTACAGGATTTAAAGGATCTGCTGCTAACATCTTGGTGTCAGATACACAGCACACCTTCAGGGGTCTAGTGTCCATGCCTCGATGGGTCAGGGCTTTGCAAAAGGGGGATCAACACAATATTAGGAAGGTGCTCATAATGTTATACCTGATTGGTGTATATATTTATCAACTCTATAGACTGTTATTTGGTTAATAGTCCTCAGCTTTTAAGTCTAATCTAGAAGCAATTGTTGTTTGTATCTGTATGTTTCTTCTTCTAGTACCAGTATTTTGTGTTGATAAACTGTGGAGCAATGTGGATCTGCTGGAGACCCTTCAGCCCGAGGAAGACTCTGTTTTCTCATCTGTACACATCGACCTGTTGACGTGGTCAACGTCTACAATGACACTCAAGTACAAATGTTCAGCACTTTATCAGCTCTGGGGCATCTGTTGCAATATGCAGCTATTAAATTATCTCTTTATTTTATGCGATAGATAAGCTCCTGATAAAGCAAGACGATGACCTTGGTGTTCCTCCTATGATGACATCTTTCGTGATGATGATGAGGATGAAGAAGGAGATGGTGACGATTCTGGAAATGAAAGCGATGGAAGCGCAGAGCCTTCTGGGAAGCGGAGGCGTTATGATGAGGTATGTTTTCATATTCCTGTCATGCATATTATGAGTAGCTGGATTCTTTATACTCAAGTTTGCATTGACTTCTTCTTCAGGGTGCTTTGGAAAGAAGAATAGACGACAGCGTGCCAGACGGGAATGGAAGCACGAAGTTCATTTAATTATATACATAACAATCACTCCAAATGGCCAATGCTGACACATTTTTGTGTGATAAGTACATTCTGAAGTGTGTGTTTGTGTTTGCAGGAGAGAGATTCTGTTTGACTACGAACAGTATGAGTTTCATGGAACATCAGTGAGTAACTATGATCATATTTCATATGGTCTGATTTTATAGCTCATGATCATGCTTTAATGCATCTGTGACTTCATCAGATTTACCAAAATGGGTGAAATAGTTAAAATTATATACAGTCAAACCAAAAATTATTCAGACACTTAGGGCCCTATAATACACCCGGCGCAATGCGACGCAAGGCGCAGCGCAAGTGTGTTTGCTAGTTTGCGTCCGCCGCCGTTCGCGTTTTCCCGTTCAGCGCCACGTCCTTAAATTAGTAAATGCATTTGCGCCAGTTAGTGCGCCCATGGGCGTGCTGGTCTAAAAAAGAGGTGTGTTCAGGCACATTGCCGGCGCATTGCTATTTTAAGGAGCTGAAAATAGACTGCGCCATAGACCAACTCAAACATGGTATAAAGTCTAAAGTCAATGGCGCAATATTTTTTTTGTTAGAGCGCGTTGGTAGAAACTGCGCCTCTGGGCGCGTCCACAGTGCGCGTTGACTTTGCTTATTAACACAAGGGCGCATCACACAAACATGCCAAATATTAAAAACAAAAGGATTACAGTGTAAAAGAATATTATTGTGTAGGCTACATAAATATAAAAATGTAACTTCGTTTAACTTCTAACTAAACGTTTAACTTCGCACATGAGCAGATCGTTTTTTTTCGCTTGAAAAGCGTTCAGCTTTTCCACCAACAAATTCCGCCATGTAAATAGCAATCTGCCATGGCGCGAGCGCATCTCGCTCTTAAAGGGAATGGGAGATGACACTCTGATTGGTTTATTGAACGTTACGCCCATTACTCATTAAGAGAATAGGGACAACCCATTTCAAAATGCCCCCGGCGCACGGACCGTTTTTCTGTCGTTAAAATAGCAAAAGTGGATTTGGACACGCCCTGAGTGCACCTGCGCCGTGCACTTTACACTTTGCGTTTAGATCGTTAAAATAGGGCCCTAGATATCATTTATTTATTTATTTATTTTTACTAGTGGGTGCAGCATGTTTTTCCTATTACTCAAAAATGGGCATTTACAACATGGTATAATAAATGATCTGTGGGGTATTTTGAGCTGAAACTTCAGACACTTTCTGGGGACTTATACCAGAGACTTATGCCACTTTTTACAAGATGTAATATAATGGGTCCCCTTTAATGAATCATTGCATCAATTTCAATGTGTGAAAAAACAAGAAAACGTCCTAATGGCGAACATAAAACTTTAAAAGGATCTGATTGAATTCTATAATGTGAATGTGGAGCATTCAGTCATTAAATATTTGTGAATGATTAAATGCCATAAATACTCAATAAATTGCTCAGTATTAATACTACCCAATATTTGCTGTAGTGCATGAACCTGTTTATTGTGTTGTCTACAGGCAGCGTTGGTGATGTTTGAGCTGGCCTGGGTCATGTCTAAAGACACCAAAGACATGCTGTGGTGAGCTTCCTGTTTTATATTATCTCTAAGAAGTCGCAGTAGTGCCATAGATGTGTTCTGTGAACTGAAAACTGACTCTTTGATTGGCAGGTGGAGTGTCATTGGCCTGACAGATCAGTGGGTTCATGATAAAATCCCACAGTAAGAATCACTCTTATCTCGTCATAATCAACCGTTTCAAAACATTTCATGACTTCTGAAGCAGTATGTTTCTAAGTAACCTTTGCTTCTTCGTCATACAGCATGAAATATGTGACAGACATCGCCACCCTACAGCGCCACGTGTCCCGACACAACCATAGAAATGAGGATGAGGAGAACTCGCTGTCCATCGACTGCATGAGGATCTCCTTTGAATACGAGTATCCTTCTCCACATGATGTTGAAATTGTGATTGAATGTGTTGTAGATGGCTATATTCAAAACGAAACACAAGTGCATTGCTTAACGCATACTTTTGTGCTGTTTAATGACGTCATTACAGTGCAAATGTTTAATTTTAGTGAATCTACGTTTATCTTGGAAATGAATATGGTTCTATATAATTTTGCATCTAACTTTTACAGTATGGTGTTCTCTCGCAAATAAGGGTGTTTTGTGCATTGAAATGTACAATATACATAATGTATGCTGCTGTCTTTCACAAATCGTAAGTCCTTCTGAACATGCATGAAGTACTGTGTGTGTAATGAGTGTGTTTGACCCTTGACCCTGTGTGTCAGTCTGAGGTTGGTGTTGTATCAGCACTGGTCTCTGTATGAGAGCATCTGTAACTCCTGCTACACCTCCTGCAGCTTCAAACTCTGGTCCATCAACGGACAAAAGAAACTCCAAGAGTTCCTGGCTGACATGGGGTGAGTGGACAGGTTTTATTCTTCCTGCTCTTTATGGGCATGAAAACACTGTGTTAATGGTGAAAACAACATTTTGGAGTTTTTACTAAAGCAATAACCCATAAGGAGACATGTGTTACGGTAATTTTATCACATTTATGGCATGTTTTTTCCCTGCTTAAACATGTTTTTAAATGCTAACAGTAGGAATGATAAAAATGCTTAATTTGAATATTATTTATCATTTATTGAGCAAGTTGATTAACTGTGAGGTGTCAATGGTTTGCATTAAAGGGGTCATGAATTGAGAAATCCAACTTTTTCTTTGAGATTTTGAGATATAAGAGGTCATCATACTATAAGAATATCCTGTAAGTTTCAGAACTGGAAACTTCCTTGTTAGTCCAATAAAAGCTTTTATTGACACCAGGCCTAGTGAACGATTGATACTGCAATGTGCCTATAGATAGGTGAAACTTCGCCTCCGCAGAAGAAATCAACGCCTACTTCATCATTACAATGTTAGCCCCCGCCCACTGGTAGATAGTGAGATGAGGAGGAGAGAAGAGCGATACAGGACTAAAAATAGCATTACCTTTCAAAGGATCCTAATGCTAGGAATATGGTTATTTATTTTCAACAATGTGGATGTCTCAGTTGAGCTTTATTTGTTTGTATTCGGTATTTCACTGTGGATTCTTTGGTAAATCAACTGCATTTCGGGGCAGGCTTTGCAAACAGACTTTTACGATATGTTCCGAAATCAGGGTAGGAAAAATGCCTTTTATTTCTAAATTGACAATTTTTGATGCAAAAAGCATCTTAACATTATGAGTGCACCCCAGGAAACATTATAAAACAATAAGACAATGCAGTTCATGACCCTTTTAATATAGAATGCATTTTTACTACGGCTGTTTTACAATATGGTTCATCCAATCAGATTTTAGAGTTAAAAATACCCTTTTAATGCTTGTTTTTTCCTTCACTCTCCCACTCAAGCAGGTCCGACAGAAGTTTAACTCAATGGATATGACGATTAAAGAGAACCTGCGTGAAGTCATCGAAGAATCAGCAAATAAATTTGGGTGAGAGAGAGTCAAATGAAAGATTGTGCTTGTTGTAGTCAGTATCTGTCATGTGATTAATTGATTTTATTTTTTCCACCTCAGTATGAAAGACATCCGTGTTCAGACATTTGGTGTACACTTTGGCTTTAAGAACCGGTTCCTGGCCAGTGATGTGGTTCACGCTGCAGCCGCCTTACTGGAGAACGTGGAGAAGGAAGAAACTCCAACGGACAATTTCATCAAGGCTCTGGACTGTCTGTCCAGGTATGAAGCAGGGTTACTGTAATGTTCTGAATATCTCTCTGGTCTTATACTTGGGGCCTAAGTCTAGACTTTTACATGTCAATAATACACCCGCAACAATAGGTGGCGCCAAATACGCGTAAAATGAGTGTGCCAAGAAATCCGGTGTGTCAGAGTGTAATATTACGGTCTTAAAATCAGTAAGTCAAAGAAAAGCTTACTGCATGACTGTCGTGTTTGCATGGCATGCTGACGGGACCAAACTTCCCCTTTACGTGACTTGAAACATAAGCCGGTACCCAGATTTAAGAACTACAATAAGATTTGACTTCTGATGTTTATGAAATTTTGGTAAGGCTACATGGTTTTCACTATGAGATGATAGCCTAATTGTAATATATATTATTAATATAATTGAGATGGGCTACAGGTTATTTTTATGGTATGCCAAAAAGTGTTTTTTTAAATGTGATCGTTGGTACATTTTAACAGTGTTTACCATAATTTATAAAAAAACATTAATTATAATAAAAGCATTTTCTTTATAAAACCATTAAAAAATTGTTGCATGAAATAAATTAAATGTAAAAATACTTAAACTTATTTTTTCAACTTGTACTAAAATAACTAGAACTGAAACAAAATAACTACATAAACACAATCTAATACAATAACAAAACACAACAAACTACAACAAAATTACTAATATATATATATATATATAATATATATATAATATATATATATATATATATATATATATATATATATAAAAATAGTATCTCATGATACTAACATAACATGTATGAAAAGACTGGACCAGCTCTTAAACACTTTCATAGATATTGTAGAGTGTCTCTAGTTTCTTAATGACAGTTTTACTCAGTAACTCCTCGTCTCGTCTGTGTCTTTGCAGGAGTAATCTGGAGCGGTTGCATTTAGGCATCGATCTGGCCAAGAAGAAACTGAAGGCCATTCAGCAGACGGTGGCGAGCTGCATCTGTACTAACCTCATACTCTCACAGGGGCCTTTCCTCTACTGCCATTTATTAGAGGTATGGATCAAATCTGATGTCTTCAAGTTTGCATTTATGGAGTGCAGCATAGTAATAAACAACTGTCGTGTCATTCAAAAATTGTCCTTCCACTCATCGCCTGTGAAGTGGAGCAGGACATTGTTGTCCCAGCAGTCCTTGTTTCAGACTCTAATCCACAGATGCCTTATTTTGGGCACCGGAAGGGTTGTTTTTACTGCACGACACAACGGTTCATGTGCTCATCCTCTCCTAATTATGACCCAAAATAGAAAAAAAGATAAGTCTGCTCTTTAAAGAACAAAGAAAGGAAGCAATATAGGAGACTGGTTAGTATGTGCAAACGGCTGGTAACTATGTTTGTGCAGTGTATGCATGTCAAAAAATTAATTCTGATTTCTGCTTAATTTAGCAGTCATGTAAACACTGTTCAGATTCATCAATGAATTCATTCTGATTAAAACAAAAGGTGTCCAATGTAAACTCAGCTAGTGTCTCGGAGCAGCCAGATTTGTGCTGTGATTTTTGGGTCATTTGTAACCTTCTCCTCCTCTTTCGTTAAATTTTTATTGTCCAAAAGTATTATTACTGGACACTTAATTCTTTTACTGTCAGTTTTGTACTCTAAATTGTATGTTTGTTTTGTTTGTTTGTTTGTTTGTTTTGTTTTTTTATAATGTATATGCCATCAGAGGGGTGGGTGATGAATGCAATTGTAAATGTTAAAACTTATAAAGAAAAAAAAAAAAAATATATATAATATGTTTAATGTATGTTTAAATGTTGTTTTTTAGGTTTAATGTCAGGTTATTTTTATGGTATGCCAAAAAGGGTTTTTAAATGTGATCGTTGGTACATTTACAGAGTTTACCATAATTATAAAAAAATAATTATAATAAAAGCATTTTATATATATATATATATTATATACACACACACACTCTATTTTATAGTACAGTTGTATTTAGAGTAATATTATTTTGTTTTATTTTATAATTTAATAAAATCAAAAATATTGTATTATAATACAAAAGCATTAATACTATATGTATTTATTGGTTTGTTTTATTTAATAAAAATCAATGACTTAATAGTGCTATTGCTGTAGTAATAAATAGTAGTTTTTTTTTGTTTTGTTTTTTTTTTACTCTGCCTAATTTTCATGTTGACACATTTGGAATGATATGAGGGTGAATTAATAATGACTAATTAATTTAGTCAATAATTCCTTTGTGTTGAAACCCAGTTGTTGAAGTGTTTCTTGTGTTTGTAGGGAACACCAGACGTGAAGTTGTTTTCTAAACCTCTGGCTCTGACTCTGCTCTGCAAATATCTGCTCAAAGCGTTCATCTGCTCCGTAAGTACATGTGTGCAAAAAATACTGAATGAAAGAAGTCAGTTGACGTGATGTGTCTCTGGAGTTTGTCAGCAGTCACATTAAGCTTCTAAGCCAGAAAAATGTGGGAGTTGAGCACATGTGATGATAGGACATGGATGTTTTTGTTAGACGAGGAACAAACGCTGTAAGATCCTGCCATTGATAATGGCCGCTCCTCTGGATGTGGAGAAGGGGACTGTGATCGTCCTGGGAATTCCACCAGAATCAGATACATCTGACAAGAAAAAGTGAGTTTGTTCATGCTTTTATACAGAGATGTACATTCGCCCCTGTTTCTACTCTGAAAAATGCCAAAACTCCAATCAAACTTGACATCAGCGGTTTTCTTTTTCCTCAAGCTTCTTTGGCCGGGCTTTTGAAAAGGCAGCTGAGAGCACCAGCTCCAGAACTCTACATGATCATTTCGACACTTCAGGTCAGTCACTGCACCGCGGCTTCATGGGCCGTGATCATACACAGCACATGTCAACCACTAGAGGGCAAAGCAGCCCAGACTTTCTGTGACCGGAGTCTCTCTGCTCTTCTGACAAAGAGTTATAGTAGTTTGCAATGATGCAAAATCATGAAAGTAGTGCAGTAAATATTTAAGAAAAGTTATTTAAAGGGTTAGTTCACCCAAAAATGAAAATTATGTCATTAATTACTCACCCTCATGTTGTTCCACACTCGTAAGACCTTCGTTCATCTTCAGAACACAAATTAAGATATTTTTGATATGTATGGCCTGCAACGCCAGCGATAACACTCCCTTTTTCAATGCCCAGAAAGCTACTAAAGACATATTTAAAACAGTTCATGTGACTACAGTGGTTCAACTTTAATATTATAAAGCAATGAGAATACTTTTTGTGTGCCAAAAAAAACTAAATAACGACTTTATTCAACAATATCTAATGATGGGTGATTTCAAAACACTGCTTCATGAAGCTTCGAAGCTTTACGAATCTTTTGTTTCGAATCAGTTGTTCAGAGTGTGTATCAAACTGCCAAAGTCACGTGAACTATTGAAGTTTCAAAACACTGATGACGTAACAAAGCCTCTTTTACTGATATCATGGGATTTTGCCACTCCTAACCAGTGATTCAGCAGTGTTTTGAAATCACCCATCACTAGATATTGTTGAATTAAGTTGCTATTTTGTTTTTTGGCGCACAAAAAGTATTCTCATTGCTTTTATAATATTAAGGTTGAACCACTGTAGTCACATGACCTATTTTAAATACATCTTCAGTAGCTTTATGGGCATTGAAAAGAGTGTTATTGCTGTAATTAATGACAGAATTTCATTTTTGGGTGAACTAACCCTTGAATATTGTTAAAATTGATCATTTTCATTTATCAAGTATTTGTTATTAAAAAAAGTACAGCTTAACTTCAAAGCCAATTTTTGAATACCATGGAAGATTTGTTAAGGATGGCTGTTTTGTCACAGAACGGGTTGCAATATTAACAATTATTTGATATGAGCTGCACAACTGATAAACTTCTGTCTAACTGATTCACACACCGTTTTTCCCATCGTTTCTGTCACTTTGGTGCCAGATGCCTTCAGTTCTGCCAGACCCCAAAACACACACACACACACGTACATTAATCAACATGCCACAACAGGTTATGTGAAGATCCATGTCTCTTTCTACAGTTATCGAGCTAAAAATGGAGGACAGAGGGAAGTTTCTGGATGCCCTCATCACCTTGTTGTCATAAAGGCCCACTGCATGCTGGGACTGATTGCCAAACTGCACACAGAAACTCTGGACACACACTATATGTACTTTGCATCCGCACACACAGAGTTGCTCTACAAGTGGAATTTCACATCCTCTGAGTAAACGTGAGATTTACCGTGTTTCTCCCGCCATTTTGGTGCCAAATACCTTCAGACTAGCCTTCACCTCAGATCAGCTGATGTTTTGGTCATGTGGTGCCAGACTTCTGTTTGACTGTACAGCCTGTTAAAGTGTGGTTTTTTTTTTTTGTTTGTTTTTTTTTTAGTGTTTTGTGTCCTGTCATTTAGTATGTATTTGTGCATGTTATATATGAATTTAAATAAATGATTTTTATAATCTTTGATGTTGTGTTCAGTTAATTGACTGACAATTCAACCAACGGTTTCAAGAATGCTTAATTTAAAGGTTTTATTTATTTATTTTTTTTAACCATAGTAAGAAGTTTGCAAGATGTTCAAAACATGATGCTTTTGAGTGAGATCTTGGTAATGTCTAGTTACTTAAAGTTTTTTTTTTTTTTTTTTTTTTTTTTTTTTTTTCTTTTGTTCATGTTAGTACATGGCATTGACTAATGTTAAAAAAAAATACACCTTGATTTTATAACTAATTAAGATTAAGCTGTATGTTCTGTTTTCCTCTTTCAGCTACTTTTTGAGCTGAACAGTATAAATCACCAGATACTGTTTAATGTGCTGCTCATGTTTCCCTCATCTCCGTTGTGTTCCACTGCAGACATAAAGTCATGCAGGTTTGACCGGACATGAGGTGAGTAAACGATGAGATATTCATTTTGGAGTGAAACTATCCCTTTTTAAAGTTTTGAGTTCCTGCGCCGGACGGACTATACCCTCCTCTGTAAGCTAGAGCCACTCTCCCCTAATGACTGGGTGATGTGTTTATGACCTAGGGTTATTATCAAAGCATGAGCCAACGTTTTCTTCTTTGCCCCTATTTACTTTTTTCTCTCTCTCTGTTCTTACTTGTGCCCTTTAGTACTACATTTATCGATTCACACTGTTAATCTGCTAATTTAGAACCCTTATGCAAAAAAATGAAAAAGTCTAATTATTGCATAATCTTTCATGTTCAACGGGTTATTTTTCTAGTCATTCAGCTTTATTTATACAGTACTTAATGCAATACGAGACTGTTTCAAAAGCAGCTTACAGTGATAACAGGAAAATGATTCAACAATTAAAAACAAAAAAAGATGTTGGATTTCTTAAAGTAGTGTCAAGTGGTAACTGCAACACTGCGATATTTAGTTGTATGAACAAAAGAATTCAAGTAAAGCTGACAATTATTTGAGTAAATACAAACATTTGAATCACTGTGCAAAAATATGACTGATATGCCTTTACAAGTGTTTATATTTGAAACCATTATTCAAATTAACTACAAATGTTTAAAACTTAAACTCAACATACAGTGAACAATTTAATTCCTTTCCTGAAAACATAAAAACACTTTAATCCCTAAATTTCTCCCTACAAGCATTACTGCAAAGCATGTGGGACCATGCAGATATGGCATTAGATTATGTCATTATTGTGCTTTTAACCTCGCAATGTTAAGTTGACTACAAACACTTAAGTAAAGCCGATAATACTCTCATAGTTCAGTTGAAACAACTCAGGTAAATAAGGTTACATTTAGTTACCTGAGTTTTAGTACTAAGTTAAACAAAATGGGTTTTGTACAAATGAAAATAAAATCTTTTTATGAATGATGCAGATTTCATTCTGCGCTGTACAGCACTCTAAAAGCAAATATTTCAATTGTTCAGACTGAAGTCAGTTCAGCTGTTGAGTTCTGTCCATGATGTTTCAGGCCGTCAGATCAATCAATACTGTTGAATTTTACATGATCAAAGATATGTTTACAAGCTGTTTAATTCATAAAATTGTATTAAAATGAATAAAACTAAATCCATAAAACGATTCCATGATTGGAACCCCTAAGTGTTCTATATAAGCGCCGACGGAACCCTTAAGGTTCCATATAGAAGCTTTTCTCAGAGTGGTTATGAGCCGTAATAACAGTGATGCGGGTCGCTGTTTTTCCCACTAAGCTGCTCTGCTGGAATGTAATGCACTGGTTATGCACAGCTGCCATGCTTTAGTTAACTAGTGTCCTGTAGAATACATCTCTTTTTTTTTTTTTTTTTTTTAAGATGACAGTTACAAGAATTATTATCATCAAAAGTCTCTTTCTTTGGTTTTGTGGCGTGTAGCTCTGCAGTTGTTTTCTTCTCTCGTTCTGTTCTTGAATGGTTTGATCCCGTGAGGATTAGCTGCTCTGGATAATCACGAACAATAGAAGTCAACTATGTGTGGCAATATCACACTGTGTGTGTGTGCGTGTGAGAGAGTGTGTGTGTCTCTCACTTTTGGGTGGGCTTCATCCTTCAGACCCCAGGACAGCAGGGCTGAACTCAGGTCCTCAAAAACTTTAATCAATGCATGTTGCAAACCATAGTGTTGTTTTAACAGCTTTGTTTGACACTAACCACAGATTTTATTAACAGAGAGGGTTCATTGTCTCATAACACACACACGTGTTAATATATAGCATTCGCCTTGTATTTAGGACGGTTTATGCATTTATTGAAAATTGTTAAATCTGCAAATTATGATGTTCTCAGAACATAAATTAGTGTTACTTAATTGTGTTTATACTCAGTCTTTTATTACCTTTCAAAAGTTTGTGACTTTCTGTTCAAAGAATCCTGAAAAAAGTATCACAGTTTCCACAATAATATGAAACCGCACATTTTCAACATTGATAATAATCAGAAATGTTTCTTGAGCAGCAAATCAGCATATTAGAATGATTTCTGAAGGATCATGTGACACTGAAGACTGGAGTAATGATGCTGAAAATTCAGCTTTGATCACAGGAATGAATTACATTTTGCAATATATTCAAATAGAAAACTGTTATTTTAAATTGTAAAAATATTTCACAATATTACTGTTTTTACTGTATTTTTGATCAAATAAATGCAGCCTTGGTGAGAAGAAAAGACTTCTTTCAAAAACATTTAAAAATCGTATACTGACGTCAAACTTTGGATCAGTTATGTTCCATTTAAGTATCATTTTCAGATACAAATATGTCAATAGTTGCCAAATAGTAACTGTAAAGAGCTATAAAATGAATCCAGAGCAGCTCAGATCATTTGAGGAGGAAATGTTTGAGTTCTCTGACAGAAGCAGTAGGCGTAAGCAAAACCCTCCATTTGCTCTCATTTTAATCTCACAGCCGTCCTGGAGAAAAAATTGAGATATTAAAGAGATCTCTGGTGATTTGTCTTGCAGGTGTGTGAATGAACATGCTGTTAAGAATATGAGAAAATACAGTCAAACATCCATGAAGAATCCCACAACAGCCAATTAAAATGCTGCCCAACTGAGAAGACAATTTCCTGTGTGTGTGTGTGTGTGTGTGTGCGTGTGTTTTTGTGATTTATGAGGACACAAATTTGTATAATGACATGGGTATTACACTGGTATTATGACATAAACATTGAAATATAAGGGCATTTCATGAGTCCTCATATTTAAAATAGCTTTAAAAACATACTAACAGGGTAGGGGGATAGAATATACAGTTTGTACAGTATAAAAACCATTACAACTATGGAATGTCCTCACTAAGATAGCAAAACCAACCTATGTGTGTTAATACCAGTAATTTTTGGCCATGTGTGGATATTTTTTTTGGTTCCCTTGTGGAAAACAGCTAATAAATCACAAAACACTAAATAGTTTTTTTTTGAATGTGAAAAATGCAGAAAGTCTGTGATGGTTAGGATTAGGGAATAGAAAACACAGTTAGTACATAATAAAAATCATTATGTCTATGGAAAGTCCCCATAAAACCTAACATTGTCGGGTCCATGCTCTCTTCATTTAGGAGGATTCTTTAATTAGGGGAATGTTTGTTTCTTTTGTTAAATGAAAGGCTGGAAATCTCTGAACTCTGTTGAAGAAGAAAAGCAGACATCTAAAGCAGAATACAGCCGTCTCATATAACCGAGACTGTGTCCATAAGCTGGTGTCGCAGCAGGAGGTTAAACCCTTGTCCAGTCCAATTTACTTTCAACCTGCACGCATTCCATATTTCATTAAGAACATTCCAGAATCACTCCCAGACATTCCAGAACCTGCAGGGTTCCGTCACCGCTGCCACTCAGTGTTTCCATAGGAGAGAAATATCACAAATGAGATTTAATATCTCAGTTGTTGCTCTTCAAAGAGAAGCAATCTCCCTTCTGTCTCCTCTTGAGTTTCAGAAGTGTCTCAAACTGTGTCTCAAGATCTGCTGTCAAAATCTCAATATGATCTCAAACTTTTCTCATCAAATTCTTCCACAGTCATTTTATCGCTGGATATTCTATAGTGTATGACAACTATGCCATAGATGGTATGCACGTGATGTCACGGTCGACTGTTATGACTGCGGTCACGCCCACTGAGTGGCAAGAGACTGAGCGGCAGCATTGGTTTTCAGCGTGAATGCCGCGAAAAACACACAAAACACATCCAAAACGGGAAAGAGCTTGTGATTGACTGTACAAATAGCTTTGACACAAAATCTGAGGTACTGCTGAAAGCTACAGAAAAAAGAAGCAATAGGTCTCTGCAATTCACAGAACAGCTGGACTCCAGCAGAGAAACATGGATTTGCAGAATCATTTAGTGTCAAAATGTTGGATTTTGGGGTAAAATCATACTGTATGTATTGTATTGTTGTTGACAACTCATCAATTAAATACAGAGCCCTCCACAATTATTGGCACCCTTAGTAAATATGAGCAAAGGCGGCTGTGAAAATAAATCTGCATTGTTTATCTTTTTGATCTTTCATTCAAAAAATTCACAAAATTATAACCTTTCATTGAAGGAAAAGAATTGAAAATGGGGGAAAAGCTCATTATGAAATAATGTTTTTCTCCAATACATGTTTGCCACAATTATTGGCATCCCTAGAAATTCTTCTGAGTAAAATATCTCTGAAGTATATTCCCATTCACATTTACATTTTTTAGCACATCAGGGACTAGGAGCAAATTGTGCAGCCATGACTTCCTGTTCCACAGGAGTACAAATATGTGTAAACACAAAGGCCAAATTCACTTAATCATTCATCACAATGAGAAAAAACAATAATATAGTTCTGATGCAGCAAAAGATTGTTGAGCTTCACAAAATAGAAAATGGGTATAAGAAAATAGCTAAAGCATTGAAAATCCCCATTTCCACCATCAGGAAATAATTAAGAAGTTTCAATCAATGTTACAAATCTGCCTGGAAGAGGATGTGTCTAAATCGTCCTAATGCGCGGTGAGGAGGAAAGATTGAGTGGCCAAAGACTCTCCAAGGATCACAGCTGGGAATTGCAGAGATTAGTTGAGTCTTGAGTCTCAGAAAGCCTAAAAAAATGACCAACACACCTACATCCCCACAAGTTGTTCGGGAGGGTTTCAAGAAAATCCTTCTTTGCTCATCCAGAAACAATCTCCATATTCAGTTGTCAGACAAGACTGGAACTTCAAATGGGACCGGCTTCTATGGTCAGATGAAACTAAAAAAGAGCTTTTTGGCAGCAAACCCACCAGATGGGTTTGGTGCACACATGGATAAAAGTACCCCATGTCCACGGTTAAATAAACTGCTGGATCTTTATGCTGTGAGCCTATTTTTCTGCTGGAGATCCTGGGCATCTTGTTCAGATACATGGTATCATGGATTCTATCAAATACTAACAGATAAAAAATCAAACCTGACCACTTCTGCTAGAAATCCAATAATGGGCCGTGGTTGGATCTTCCATCAGGACAATGATCCAAACAAACATAAAAACACCAACAAAAATGTGTCACTGAGCACAAAATGAAGCTTCTGTCATGGCCATCCCAGTCCCCTGACCTGAACCCTAAAGAAAATGAGTGGAGTGAACTGAAGAGAAGAAGCACCAACATGGAGCTGGAATCTGAAGGATCTGGAGAGATTCTGCATGAAGGAATGGTCTCTGATCTCATCAAGTGTTCTCCAAACTCATCAGGCATTATAGAAGAAGACTCAGAGCTGTTTTCTTGGCAAAAGGACATTGCAATAATTGGGTGCCAATAATTGTGGCCAACATGAACTAGAGAAAAACATTTATTTCATAATGAGCTTTTCCACCCATTTTCAATTGTTTTACTTAAATGAAAGGTTATAATTTTGTGATTTTTTTGAATGAAAGATCAAAAAGATAAACAATGCAGATTTATTTTCACAGCTGCCTTTGCTCATATTTACTAAGGGTGCCAATATTTGTGGAGGACACTGTATTTACCATCTTATATTCTGCATAATTGGGTGCTTTTAAATAAACACTGACAAAAACGTTTTAGACAATATTATAGATATATATAACATTGATATAAATGATCACTCCAATTTAGACCTACCTATACTGTATTATATAAAATATTCACAGGCAGATTTGCTTTATGTATTTCCCCGGCGTCGAAATCAGGCACATATAAATGTCAGGAAACACGATTCCTGGCTGCATGTCAATATCCATGGATTAGGTTTCTTTGACATTTCATAAGGAACACTTTCAAGCCGTTTGTTTTACTCGCGTTTTGGCAGTTTCCCCTGTTGAATCCAGTCATGCAGTAGGTTCTTTTGCCAATCAGTCCAGCTGAGGGAGCGTGTTACGGCAGGAAAGTGACGTCTATGCATACCCTCTATAGCTTCAGATATATTAGTATATGAACCATGACATTAATGGGCATTATAACACATTTTAAACAATATAAATCATTACGTGATTATAACCAGGCACTAAAAATCACTCTTCCTATAGGAGACCCGATTCTTAATAAGAGGACTCGATTTCTCACCACACCATCTCTTGAGATGCTTTTGTTCGCTCCCTGTTTTGGAGGAGGCGTGGCTTTGGAGACACTCTGAGGGGAGGGCAGCTTTCAAAGCGAGCTCGCTATTGCTAGCCTCTCCAAAAAATGACCTACCCTACCTTTAAGTTTTATTATTTTGTTATGTGTTTTTGTTGTTTTTATTAGATTTTATTTATATAGGCTAAATAGCGTTTTAATAAAATATTTTTTATTCCAGTTTTAGTACTTCAACTTATTTCTATTTCTAATATTTATGTTTTTATTTCAGCTTTATTTCAATTACCGGTAACCATTCTTAATAATTTAAGTTCACAATAACAGCTATTGACTCATTTCTGTGTCTCTAATCTAATCAACGGTGGTCACCTGAGGCGCATGTTAATGATATCAACTGAAAGCAGAACCTGAGACAACATTGATACTCACACAAATCAAAACCGAGCAACTTCTGAAAAAATAAAATGTTCTCATTCTTGCACAGGACTTAATGGCTTGACGCACATTCCATGCATGATTTTCCTTGATTATGATGACACTCCTGCGTTTAACGCATAATTAGGCACTCAGACACACATCATCATGCCCCTCCTCATTCACTTCCTTCCTGCTTCCTGTCCAGCTGACCCTTGAACAGGAATTCTGATGATTCTGTTGGTCTGTAACCGTTCTGCATCATAATCAACCTCACATAAACACACAAACATTCTTCAGCATGTTCTTCTACTCTGTTTGGTAGAGTCACAAGCTTTGAAATATCAGTTTTTACGACATTAAAAAGTTAGGCCATACACTAAATTTCAGTAAGGTTTTTTTATTCAGTTAAATTGATCTAAATTTACACGACATTTATGATGTTACAAAGGATTTCTTTCAAATAATGCTGCTTTTGAACTTTCGATTCATCAAAGAATCCTGAAAAAAAAAATCCACTAAAATTTGAAGCAGCAAAACTAATAATCAGAAATGTTTCTTGTGTGTAAATGATCATGTGACACTGAAGACTGGAGTTAATGATGCTGAAAATTCAGCTTTGATCACAGGAATAAATTACATTTTAAAATATACTCAAAATAGAAAACTTTTAAATTGTAATAATATTTCACAATATTACTTATTTTACTGTATTTTTAATAAAATAAATGAAAGACTTATTTCAAAAACATTAAAAAATCTTACTGACCTCAAACTTTTGAAATGGTGATGTACGTACAGACATGAAGATGTCTGAAGATTTATCTTGATGCAACTCTAGAATCTTTTTTCATTTCAATTCATGTAGGAAAATGCCCATTTGTGAGCAGATCATGTGATTGACAGCGGGAGTGTGGACGGTGACTAATCCGTCTTAGAGGGTGTGAGTCAGGGTGAGAGGTTGTTCACGACGGACCATCACCGTGGCGATGGTGTGTTTGATGACATCACAACTGGCCAGTTATGGGAAGCTGGAAATGACACCTGACCTTTGAAGAGCAGAGGTCAGCGCGGGCGTCATGAGAACCTGTCGTGTCACTGTGTGTGTGTGTGTGTGTGTGACAGAAAGAGAATTGAGTGAGTGAACGTGAGTGTGTTTTAAACGAGGGGTGTCCAAAGTCGGTCCTGGAGGGTTACTATCCTGAAGAGTTTAGCTCTAACTTGCCTCAATACACCTGCTTGGAAGTTTCTAGTATGCATAATTAGACCTTGATTAGCTGGTTCAGGTGTGTTTAATTGGGGTTGGAGCTAAACTCTGCAGGACAGTGGTTCTCCAGGAGCATGACTGGACACCCCTGGTTTAAACTATCACTTCTCAAATTTTCTAAAGAGACTTGATCGCTTTATATGAACAACAGATTTAATTTAGTCTTTTATTCACTGTTGTGGAGACGGCTCTATCAAGTATGAACTGTACTGAAAATTTCCTATCAGAAGAACTAATTCATCAGGGAAACCTAGAGTTGATATGGTCATTTGATTACTCAAGGTTTGCAAAAAGAACAAGATGAAATCGAAGAAACAAGATGAGGAAGAGAAGAAAACCACGAGAGCGGAAGGGATGAAGATGGACCCGAAGGCCAAAGAAATGCTTAAATTACTGAGACAACAGCAAAGAATTATTTTGAGATTGATCATGCTTATTAAACAATCATGTATGTTGAATACTTTTATGTGTGACTTGGAACAGATTACAAACGAGGTTGAAGCTTTGAATACAAAGGCTTCAGAGCCGGTTGAGTCTGGTTATTGTAGTTAAAAGCCAAAAGATTAACATGTAGAATGGCCAATATGATTTTTGTTTCTTCTTCTATATTTTTTCTTATTTTCTTAGAATTGTTAAGCAAATCCACCACAATGTAGCTTCATTTTGCAGAAAGGAAGTATTTAAAGGAGGAACTAGATGCCAGGTATGAAAAGAAGGAGGAGCCTGGCATAGTTCTCTTATACTTCTCCTTTCTTCCACGAAGCATACATTGTGTTAGAGTGCTTACACTTCTACGAAAATACAAATATATAAGAAACAAAAATACTATTGGCCATTCTACATGTTAATCTTTTTGGCTTTTAACTACAATAACCATACTCAACCGGCTCTGAAGCCTTTGTATTCAAAGCTTCAACCTCGTTTGTAATCTGTTCCAAGTCACACATAAAGTATTCAACATACATGATTGTTTAATAAGCATGATCATCTCAAATAATTCTTTGCTGTTGTCCAGTAATTTAAGCATTTCTTTGGCCTTCGGTCCATCTTCATCCCTCCGCTCTCGGGGTTCTTCTTCTCTTCCTCATCTTGTTTCTCTCGATTTCATCTTGTTCTTTTGCAACCTTGAAGTAATCAAATTGACCATATCCACCTCTATAGTTTTCCCTGATGAATTAGTTTCTTCTGATAGGAAATTTTCAGTACGTTTCATACTTGGATAGAGCCGTCGCCCCAACAGTGAATAAAGACTAAATTAAATCTGTTGTTCATAAAAGCGATCAAGTCTCTTAGAAATTTGAGAAGTGTATAGTTTACAACCATGGGGTGTCCAGTCACTGCCCTGTAGACCACTGTCCTGCAGAGTTTTTAGCTCCAACCCAATTAAACACCCTAACCAGCTACTCAATGTCTAATTATGCATACTAGAAACTTCCCAGCAGGTGTATTGAGGCAATTAAGCTAAACTCTTCAGGATGGTAACCCCATGACGACTTTGGACACCCCTCGTTAAACACACACTCACGTTCACTCACTCAATTCGCTTTCTGTCACACACACACCACACACAGTGGACACGACAGTTCTCATTCCCACGCGCTGACCTCTGCCTTCAAATGATCAGTGTCATTTCATCTTCCATAAACTGGCCCGTTGTGAGTGTCATCAAACACACCTCGCCCCGGTGATGGTCCCGTGTGAACAACCCCTCTCACCCTGACTGCACACTCTCTACGACGTTTGTACCGCCACACGCCCTCTGTCAATCACATGATCCTGCTCACAAATGGGCTCTTTTCTACATTGAATTGAAATGAAAAAAGATTCCTAGACTGCTCAAGATAAATCCTTCAGAACTCTTCATGTCTTCACTTACATCCCCATTTCAAAGTTTGAGTCAGTAAGATTTTTTTAATGTTTTTGAAATAATCTTCATTTATTTTATTAAACTACAGTAAAATAAGAATATGTGAAATATTATTACAATTTAAAGTTTTCTCCATTTGAGTATATTTTTAAAATGTAATTTATTCCTGTGATCAAAGCCTGAATTTTCAGGCACAGTAACGCCAGCTTCATTTGCACATGATTCATTTACACACAAGAAACTTTCGAATTATTAGTTTTGCTGCTTCAAATTTTTAGTGGATTTTTTTTTTTTTCAGGATCTTTGATGAATCCTAAAGTTCAAAAGCATCATTTATTTGAAAGAATCCTTTGTAACATCATAAATGTCGTGTAAATTTAGATCAATTTAACGGGGGGGGGGGGGGGGGGGGGGGGGGGGGGGGAATAAAAAAAACCTTACTAGATAATTTAGTGTATTGTCCTAACACTTTTTAATGTCTAAAACCTGGTATTCAAGCTTGTGACTCATCCAAACGGTAATAACATCTGAGAATGTTTGATGTGGTGTTTATTGAGGTTGATTATGATGCAGAACGTTTAAGACCACAGAATCATCCATAATTCCTGTTCAAGGGTCAGTGGACAGGAATCATGAAGGCAGTGAATGAGGAGGGCATGATGATGTGTGTCCCTGAGTGCCTAATTATGCGTTAAACGCAGGAGTGTCACCCCCATTCAAAATCGCAGAAATATCATGCATGGAATGTGCGTCAGCCATTAATCCTTTGCAAGAAATGAGAACATTTATATTTTTCCCTGAAGTTGCTCGGTTTATTGATATTGTTAGATCAAATGTTGTCTCAGGTTCTGCTTCAGTTGATCTCATTGAACATGCGCCCAGGTTACACCGTTGATTAATTAGAGACACAGAAATCAGTCCAATACGCTGTTACCGTGAACTTTAAATTATAAGAATGGTTACTCGTCGCTACCATTGAAATACACATGCTGCAAATCAAACATAATCTCATTTCGAATAGAAATAACCTTTAAGTACTACAACGAATAAAAAAAAGTATATTTTTAAACGCTATTTACTGACTTATAATAACTCTATACTATCAATCACAAAAACCAACAAAATTCACACACTTAACGTAGTCGAGGTCATTTTTGAGAGGCTAGCCCAATAGCAGCCCGCTTGAAAGCTGCCCTCCCCTCGAGTGTCTCCAAAGCCACTCCTCCCTCCATAAACAGGAGGCTGAACAAACAAGCATCTCACGAGATGGTGTGGGTGAGAAATCTAGTCCTCTTATTACGACATCCGGGTCCCTATAGGAAAGAGTGATTTTTAGGGCCTGGCTGTATATATCACGTATATTGATTTATCTTTGTTTAAACAATTTTTTTATAGATGCCCATTACTTCATGAGACATATACTAATAATATCTATCAGCTATGAGAGTAGGCATAGACTCCTTTCCTGCCGTAAGCACCTCCCGCAGCTTGACTGATGGCAAAAGAACCCTACTGCATGACTGGCTTCAGACAGGAAACTGCCAAAACGCAGTAAAACAACCGCTTGAAGTGTTTCCTTATGAAAGTCACGAACCTAATCCCTGGCTATTGACATCAGCCAGAATCGTGTTTCCTGACATTTATATGTGCCTGATTGTCGACGCCGGTAAACTCATAAGCAAATCTCCTGTGATGTTATTAATACAGTATAGTTAGGTCTCAATTGTAGTGATCCTTTATATCAATGTTTATATATCTATAATAATTTCTAAAACGTTCTTGTCAGGTTTATTTAAAAGCACCCAATTATGCAGATAATAAGAGGTAATACCGTGTCCTCCCAAATTGCCCCCTTAGTAACTATAGCAAAGCATCTGTGAAAATAAATCTGCATTGTTATATCTTTTTGATCTTTTCATTCAAAAAAAAATCACACCAATTATAACCTTTTCATTTAAGTAAAACACTTGAAATGGGTTGGAAAAGCTCATTATGCATAATGTTTTTCTCTAGTCAATGTTGGCCACATTAGGGCACCCATTATTGCAAATGTCCTTTTGGTCTTTTGCCAGAACACCGCTCTGAGGCTTCTTCGATAATGCCTGATGAGTTTGGGAAACACTTTGGATGACGATCAGAGACCATTCCTTCATGCAGACTCGCTCCACATCCTTCAGATTCCGCTCCAGGTTGGTGCTTCTCTCTTCAGTTTCACTCACTCAAGTTTCTTTAGGGTTCAGGTCAGGGACTGGGATGGCCATGACAGAAGCTTCATTTTGTGCTCATATGCCACATTTTTGTGTTGGTTTTTATGTTTGTTTTGGGATCATGTCCTATTGAAAGATCCAACCACGGCCCATTTTGGATTTCTAGCAGAAGTGGGTCAGTTTTTGATTTTTCGCTGTTAGTATTTTGATAGAATCCATGATCCATGTATCGGAGCAAGATGCCCAAAAACCCCCAGGATCTCCAGCAGAAAAATAGCTCACAGCATTAAAGATCCAGCAGTTTATTACCGTGGACATGGGTAATTTTTAGCCTTGTGCACCCAACCCATTCTGTGGTTTGCTGCCAAAAGCTCTTTTTTTAGTTTCATCTGACCATAGAAGCCGGTCCCATTTGAGTTCCAGTCTTTGTCTGACAACTGATCTGCTGGATATTGTTTCTGTATGAGCAAAGAAGGATTTTTCTTGAACCCTCCCGAACAACTTGTGGGATGTGGTGCTGTTGTTCATTTTTTTAGCTTTCTTATACTCAAGACTCAACTAACTCTGCAATTCCCCAGCTGTGCTCCTTGGAGAGTCTTTGGCCACTAAATCTTTCTCCTGCAACGCTCATTAGGACGATTTTAGACACACATCCCCTTCCGGCAGATTTGTAACCTGTATTGACACTTCTTAATTATTTCCCTGATGGGGGAAATGTGGTATTTTTCAATGCTTTAGCTATTTTCCTTATACCCATTTCTATTGTGTGAAGTCCAACAATCTTTGCTGCACTCGAACTATATTATTTGTGTTTTTTCTCATTGTGATGAATGATTCAAGTGAATTGGGCCTTTGTGTTTCACATATTGTACTCCTGTGGAACAGGAATCCTGCTGCACAATTTCATGCTCCTAGTCCCCTGATGTGCTAAAAAAATTAAATGGACTGGGAATATACTTCAAGATTTACTCATAAGAATTTCTAGGGTGCCATAATTGTGCAACATGTATTGGAGAAAAAACTTTATTTCATAATGAGCTTTTCCCCCCTTTTCAATCGTTTCCTTCATGAAAGGTTATAATTTTGTGAATTTTTTTGAATGAATATCAAAAGAGAAACAATGCAGATTAGTGTCACATCCGCCTTGCTCATATTTACTCCCAAGGGTGCCAATAATTGGGGAGGCTCTGTATATTAATTGATGAGTTGTCAACAACAAGACAAGACATACAGTATGATTTACCCCAAACTCCACATTTTACACTAAATGATTCTGCAAATCCATGTTTTCTCTGCTGGTTCCAGCTGATTTTCTGTGAATGCAGAGACCTATTTGCTCGTTTTCTGTAGCTTTCAGCAGTACCTCAGAATTTTGTGTCCAGCTATTGTCCAGTCAATCAAAGCTCGATCCCGTTTTGGATGTTTTGTTGTGTGTTTTTCGGGCGGCATTCCGCTAAACCACGCTGCCGCTCATTCTCTTTCCACTCAGCTGGGCGTGACCGCAGTCTACAGTCGACCGTGACATCACGTGCATACATCTATGGCAAGAGTTGCATACACGATAGAATATCCAGCGATAAAATGAAACTGTGGAAAGAATTTGGATGATAAAGTTTGATACATATTGAGATTTTGACAGGCAATCTTGAGACACAGTTTGAGACCCTTCTGAAACTCAAGAGGAACAGAAGGGAATTGCTTCTCTTTGAAGAAGCAACAACTGAGATTTAATCTCATTTGTGATTTCTCTCCTATGGAAAACCTGAGTGGCAGCTGGTGACGGCGCCCTGCCGGTTTCTGGAATGTCACTGGGATTGATCGGAATGTTCTTAGGAATATGGACTGCGTTCAGGTTGAAAGTAAATTGGGACTGGACAAGGGTTTCACCTCCTGCGCGACACCAGCTTATTTACACAGTCTCGGTTATATGAGACGGCTGTATTCTGCTTTAGATGTCTGCTTTTTCTTCTTCCACGAGTTCATAGATTTTCCGCCTTTCATTAACAAAAGAACCACCATTCCCTAAGTAAAGAATCCTCCTAAATGAAGAGAGCATGGACCCGACACTGTTGGTTTAATTGTGACTTTCCTAGACATAATGATTTTTATATATTACCTAACTGTGTTTTCTATTCCCTAATCCTAACCATCACAGACTTTCTGCATTTTCACATTTCAAAAAAAAAACTATTTTATGTGTTTTTGTTATTAGCTGTTTTTCTCCCACAAGGGAACCAAAAAAATATCCCACACATGGCCAAAATTACTGTTATTAACCACATAGGTTGGTTTTGCTATCTTAGTGAGGAACATTCCATAGTTGTAATGGTTTTTTATACTGTACAAACTGTATATTCTATCCCCCTACCCTGTTAGTATGTTTTTTAAAGCTATTTTAAATATGAGGACTCATGAAATGCCCTTATATTCAATGTTTATGTATAATCCAGTGTAATACCCATGTCATTATAAATTTGTTGTCCTCATAATCACAAAACACACGCACACACACACACCACACACACACCAGGAAATTGTCGTTCTCAGTTGGGCGCATTTTAATGGCTGTTGTGGGATTCTTCATGATGTTTGACTGTATTTCTCATATTTCTTAACAGCATGTTCATTCACACCCTGCAAGACAATCACCAGAATCTCTTTAATATATCAATTTTTTCCCAGGACGCTGTGAGATTAAAATGAAGCAAATGGAGGTTTTGCTTACGCTACTGCTTCTGTCAGAGAACTCAACCT
>JAOTNS010001393.1:0-78682 GCA_028476615.1 Culter alburnus
CCGGTACTACAGCAGCTGCTGACACACACTTTATTAGTGGAGAGAAGCTGATTCTAACACACTCTGTGTGTGTGTGTGTGTGTGTGTGTGTGTGTGTGTGTGTCAGGTTCAGCTGCTGGTATAGTCTCAGAGATTTCATCAGGATGTGGATCTGTTCCCTACACGCTGACTCTCAGTGTCCATGTGAGCTCTCCAAAGCCCATCTCCAAACTAGAGTCCAGCTGCACTCTGGATCCTCTAGTGTTCCTCCACTCTGATCACACTCAGGCGACGGTACTATGTGTCTTCATGTGTTTATCTGGATGTGTGAGCACAGCAGTTTGATGCATGTGTTTTTATGTGTGTAGGTGAATCTGAGTCCTGGTCACATGTTTGATAAGGACGTTGAGCTGTTTGTGTACTATCAGGATACCCATCAGCCCTCTGCTATAGTGGAGGCAGGAGTGACCACTGCCCCATCAGGTATGACCTGCAGCTCACTGGGATTATGGGATTGAGTGATCAAGCTGTCACTGACTCTCTCTCTATTTCAGGCTCTCTGATGAGGGACCCAGTGGTCATGATAAGTTTGTACCCAGAGTTCCCAGAGGAAGTGATGTCACTGGCAAAACAAGGAGAGTTGTTTTGTGATTGACAGATCAGGCAGTATGGACGAAATGATGCATCATGGGAAAAGAGCACAGACACGCATAGAAAGTGCAAAGGTAAGATTTAAAATGTGCATTCGGGTCTGTTGACATGCAGGTATTCGGTCACATGGTATCTCATGATAATGATGTCACAGCAGAAATGCAGCAGTTACTCCTGTACACAAACAGACAGAAAATTCACTTAAAACTTGAAGAAAAATTAGCCAAGTAGTAGCTTGGTAAATTAGTTGGTATTCAAATATTCAAAATCTTTTCCTTCCTAGTTGCTAGATTATCAGCAGATGCAGTTCAATTAAAATCATGTAAATCACATCTCTACGATGTTTGGTTGATATACCAAAGTGAGGCTAACCTCATCCTCCATTTCTCTCTCACTTTCTAACCACTGAGAAACAGCCGCTTTGCTGATGAAGTGAAATACTCAAGTGTGATTGATTTGGTACCGCATAGCTGACAATAATTCAGACACGCAAAAAAGACACATTTCATTATCTGTCCATGTCTCTCTATAGGACACTCTGCTGTTACTGTTGAAGAGTCTGCCCATGGGATGCTACTTCAATATCTATGGATTTGGCTCTAATTTTGAGTCCTTCTACCCGTTAGTATCTAGATCTTTATTCAGAGATACTCAGTTTTGAAATGTGTGAGAGGAAAGATAGCATTGTGGTTTTTATTGCAGTCAGAGTGTCGAATACAATCAGGAAACAATGGATCAGGCTCTGAAGAGAGTAAAGAAAATGAAAGCAGACATGGGCGGCACAGAGATTTTAGAGCCTCTAAAACACATCTACAGTCAGCCCTGTTACCCCGATCACCCCAGACAGGTACAACATCACCTCAACATGCACAATAATGATTTACTGTACAGTTTATCTTAACAGGAAGTGAGTTGCTGTCAAAAAAACCAAAAAAAAAAACTTTACTTACTGTAATTATGCAGCACCAATATACTCCATCACAGCTTCCCAGGAACTAAATGTCTCTTTACTGCAAATAAACAATTCTGAAAATATTTTTTCTTTCAGCCTTAACAGGAATTGTTAATATTTTTTAAGTAGTATATATGCATGTACAAACCCGATTCCAAAAAAGTTGGGACACTGTACAAATTGTGAAAAAACATAATGCAATGATGTGGAATTTTCAAAATTCAATATTTATTCAGAATACAACATAGATGACATATCAAATGTTTAAACTGAGAAAATGTATCATTTTAAGGGAAAAATAAGTTGATTTTAAATTTCATGGCATCAACACATCTCAAAAAAGTTGGGACAAGGCCATGTTTACCACTGTGTGGCATCCCCTCTTCTTTTTATAACAGTCTGCAAACGTCTGGGGACTGAGGAGACAAGTTGCTCAAGTTTAGGAATAGGAATGTTGTCCCATTCTTGTCTAATACAGGCTTCTAGTTGCTCAACTGTCTTAGGTCTTCTTTGTCGCATCTTCCTCTTTATGATGCGCCAAATGTTTTCTATGGGTGAAAGATCTGGACTGCAGGCTGGCCATTTCAGTACCCGGATCCTTCTTCTACGCAGCCATGATGTTGTAATTGATGCAGTATGTGGTCTGGCATTGTCATGTTGGAAATGCAAGGTCTTCCCTGAAAGAGACGACATCTGGATGGAGCATATGTTGTTCTAGAACTTGGATATACCTTTCAGCATTGATGGTGCCTTTCCAGATGTGTGCTGCCCATGCCACACGCACTCATGCAACCCCATACCATCAGAGATGCAGGCTTCTGAACTGAGCGCTGATAACAACTTGGGTTGTCCTTGTCCTCTTCAGTCCGGATGACATGGCGTCCCAGTTTTCCAAAAAGAAATTCAAATTTGATTCGTCTGACCACAGAACAGTTTTCCACTTTGCCACAGTCCATTTTAAATGAGTCTTGGCCCAGAGAAAAGCCTGCGCTGGGATCATGTTTAGATATGGCTTCTTTTTTGACCTATAGAGTTTTAGCCGGCAACGGCGAATGGCACGGTGGATTGTGTTCACCGACAATGTTTTCTGGAAGTATTCCTGAGCCCATGTTGTGATTTCCATTACAGTAGCATTCCTGTATGTGATGCAGTGCCGTCTAAGGGCCCAAGATCACGGGCATCCAGTATGGTTTTCCGGCCTTGACCCTTACGCACAGAGATTGTTCCAGATTCTCTGAATCTTTGGATGATATTATGCACTGTAGATGATGAAAACTTCAAACTCTTTGCAATTTTTCTGAGAAACTCCTTTCTGATATTGCTCCACTATTTTTCACCGCAGCATTGGGGGAATTGGTGATCCTCTGCCCATCTTGACTTCTGAGAGACACTGCCACTCTGAGAGGCTTTTTATACCCAATCATGTTGCCAATTGACCTAATAAGTTGCAAATTGGTCCTCCAGCTGTTCCTTATATGTACATTTAACTTTTCCGGCCTCTTATTGCTACCTGTCCCAACTTTTTGAAATGTGTAGCTCTCATGAAATCCAAAATGAGCCAATATTTGGCATGACATTTCAAAATGTCTCACTTTCAACATTTGATATGTTATCTATATCTATTGTGAATAAAATAAGATTATGAGATTTGTAAATTATTGCATTCCTTTTTTTCACAATTTGTACAGTGTCCCAACTTTTTTGGAATCGGGTTTGTATGTATGTTAAGTTTTAAAAAAACTAAAAGAATTAAATTATTTTATATGTTGTTTCATGCTTACAAACTTTTTAACGAGACACACAGGTGGCATAACTATATTTATACAGGTGTCACATGCTTAGACGTAATTGATTCTTGTACACAGATGACAGGAAATTGTCAAAACAATGACAAAGTTTCAGGTGGCACTTTTCTTAGAGCTGATTTATAATCTTCAAATTTCAATACATTTTAGCTGTGCCTTTTCATAGTGGAGAGAGAGAGAGAGAGTCTGTAAAACTGAAAAAATCTGAATATTTACAGCTCTGATTAAGTGGTTTGTCTGATATAAATTATTGTTCTCTCTTCAGCTGTTCATCTTCACTGATGGAGAGGTGGGAAACACTAAAGAGGTGCTGGATCTGGTGAAACATCATGCTCACTCTCACAGGTAAAGGTCTGCTGGGTTTGATCTTCCCATCATTCATATCTTCATCACTTACACTAACAGAGTTTATTGTGTGTTCAGGTGTTTCTCATTCGGGATTGGTGAGGGTGCAAGTACCGCCCTCATCACAGGAATGGCCAGGGAGGGATCTGGTCACGCTCAGTTCATCACAGGCACCGACCGCATGCAGCCCAAAGTAAAGCTCTCCACTGGATTTCACAGGCACAAATGTTTCCTAGTCACATGTCTCAATGGTTTCTCTTTCTCTTCAAACTATATCAGGTGATGCAGTCCCTCAGGTTTGCGCTGCAGCCCGCTGTGGTTAATATCTCTGTGGATTGGACCCTTCCAGATGGCATTACTGTTGACACACTGTCTCCACCCATCAATGTGCTCTTCCAGGGTCAAAGGTCACTCATTTACGCCCAACTTAAAGGAGAGGTGAGATGATGTAGCGTGTGTTTCTTTAATGAGAATTAAGGTGTGTTCACACTTGGCAGGTTTGGTTTGATTTAAACAAACTCTAGTGTGATTCATTTCAATAAATGTGAATGCTACCATCTGAACCCTGGTGCGCACCAAACAAGCGGGCCGAGACCGTTGAAAAGATGGGTCTCAGTCCTCTTCCAAATGAACTCTGGTGTGGTTTGATTGAAATATGAACGCAACACGGACCAAAGACAAGACGTGACGTCACAAGATGGTGACCCTAAAAAGGTTCTTGTCATCATATGTTGCCCATTACAGTTGGGTACAGGCGTCTTCTGGCAGATCTTCACTTGTGTGTGTAATGGAAGAATTCCTGCCACTGTTTTGACTCCTTTACACATTTTCTAAGCACTTAATGAGGTCTCAGCTGGTTAAAATACCATGTACGCACTTACAATGAGCGCATTTAGCCAGCGCAAATATACATCATAAAAGCCTTTTTTGTTTTGTTTTGTATCTTTAGGTTTGGTGTTAAAAATGACAATGTGAATCAGGACTAAATGTATACTTTTCTGTTTTGGTCCAGACCAAAAGAACCAAGAGAACCAAACTACGCGTGTGAAGTGTGAACACACCTTCATTCGTTTAGATTATAAAATCTTCCTTTTCCCTCTTTTACAGAGTTCAGGAGGCTCTGAGGGAACAGTGACAGTCAAATACAGTCTGAAAGATCAACCAGTAACAAACCAGCTCCACTTCTGCCTCAAACCAACTGAGGAAACAGGGTAACACAATATAGCTGCGTTTCCACCTAAATTACCTGTCCCAGGAACGTTTTTCCCCCAGACCTCTTGCTGTCTGCGTCTCCATCACGGTCTAAAGTACTTTAAAGATTGTCAGTTTAAGACATTAAATTCATAAGCACATAACGCAAGACACTTCTCTTTCTAACACTCACACATTCACACTAGTTGCAGAAATAAAGGAAGTGAGGAAAGAATGGGTTTTAAGAGAGTGAAATGATGAAATAAAATTCTTAGCAATATATGGACTTCATCTGAATGAACCATCAATCATTAATATAACCCTTCTCTCACTTCTTAGGTGGGTTATTAGACTTTATATCAATGCACCAGTTCAGTAAGAATCTGAAGGTACATGCGTTTGTCGTTTGTGTCTTTAAATGGAGTTTCCTTTGTCGGCATCCTTGGCTTAGAGAAAGGTGTTTCCCAGGTTTGTTGCTGAAGGTATTTTCATTTCCGGATTGATGTCGTTGGAAGCCAATCATGTTCTGGTGTGCTGACGGAGGAGTGGAGTCTTGCGGCTCAAGTTGTGTTGTCTTTTCAGTCATTTAGTCTTGTGTTCACTGCTCAACATTTGTAATGTTTTTCCTTCCATGCATGGCCATAAAGTACTTAGCTGAGGGTTTTGGTAGACTGAATGGAGCCGCAAATGACAGATTCTCTGGGTTCTGCGTGTTGATTTGGGATCTTCAGTGTTGAGATGAGTTTTGTATGGAGTTATGTTTGAACGAGTCATCTAGAAGATTCATTTGTCTGGTTCGTCCTTAATTCCTACATTGGTATTGGCCAGAATTAATATTTGTGTATTCCTATCAAAGTCACTTTTTCACTTATTTACTTACATGTTGATACTAGTTAATTGCATCTGCTGTTTGCTTTTCTAAGCCCATAATAAATCCCAGTTTCCGTTGCAGGTTGGCCATCCACCGGCTGGCGGCTCGGACCCTGATCCGCTCTCTGGAGCAGGAGGAGAGGTCAGGTGATGCAGATGTTGAGAGCAGGATAGTGGAGCTCAGTGTTCAGGCTGGAGTGAGCAGTGTTCATACAGCCTTCATGCCGTTAATAAAGACAGCAGACAGATTGTGAAAGGACCCCTGCTGCAGAGAAGAGTGTAGACATACGGTTAGTGCTCTGAATATGTGTGTATAAATCACTTTTACTGTCACTTGACTATTTAAAGCACGTGTTCACCTCATTAATATGAGAAATCAAATGTTTTTCAGATGTGTATCAACAACGTGCCCTATTAGGTAAGACTGTTATTTGTATGTATGACACGCCACCCGTCAAAAGTTGACTGGATTTGAACTTTAGCCACACTTGACTGAATTTATGTTTGTCATGATTAAATTTTGTTAAGAAATCATATAATAATAATATATAATATACACTTTGTGTTCAACTCATTAACATGAGAAATCAAATGTTTTACAGATTTGCAACTAGGATGTAGCCTAGTAAACGGTAACCCACCCACCTCACCAAAATATGTTTTTTTAAACAAATCATTTAAAGGGATAGTTCACCCAAAAATGAAAATTCTGTCAACATTTATTCACCCTCAAGTTGTTCCAACCTGTATAAATGTCTTTGTTCTGCTGAACACAAAGGAAGTTATTTGGAAGAATGTTTGTAATCAAGCAGATCTCGCCCCCCATTGACTACCATAGTAGGAAAAAATAATACTGTGGTAGTCAATGGGAGCGAGATCTGCTTGGCGACAAACATTCTTCCAAATATCTTCCTTTTGTGTTCAGCAGAACAAAGACATTTATACAGGTTTGGAACAACTTGAGATGACAGAATTTTTAATTTTGGGTGAACTATCACTTTAAATAATATATTATAAATTTTTGTGTGTGTTTGTTCTTTTTAAGCAGTGAGATCCCATGATGGCATCGATGAACAATCGTTTCACTGCTCAAAAATGCTCGGTTCTTTCAGTAAGAAGGCAAAAAAAGGTAAAGACCCCAATGTACTCATGGTGAAGATCTTTTTTGTTCTTCACTTGAGGGTAAAAAGAAGATTGAAATACTTGAGGAGCGATATACTGTAAGCGAACATCCCGATGCCACCCACGCTTCTGGAGAGCGGCATTTACAGACGTGATGCAATGCCGCGACGTGATACAAGGCATCTTTTTCATATTAATCAGAGGATTTGTCCTAACCAGCTGCGATACGAGACAATTCTGTTTCAATCCGGCCATATACTGTTTATTTTCAGCAATGTTTTTGTTAAATACCAACTCTCACTGTACGAGTAAATCGAATGCAATGCAAAGCCAAATCTCACGATTTATCTGCTCACAATATATTGAGCTGCGACTTCACTGCTCACACTATACCTGTGACATAAATACACGGGACCTCCCTTATCGTAGTCGTGTCACATCTGGTGTGGATTGCTTGTTGGTGGAATCTTAAAGAATTAGTTCACTTTCAAATGAAAATTATCCTAAGCTTTACTCACCCTCAAGCCATCCTAGGTGTATGACCTTCTTCTTTCTGATAAACTCATCGGAGATATTTTAATAAATATGCTGATGCATCCAAACTTTATAATGGCAGTGAAGAAGGGTCACGAGTATGAAGCTGAAGAAAGTGCATCCATCCACATCCATCCATCATATACGTACTCCACGCGGCTCTGGGGGGTTAATAAAGACCTTCAGAAGCGAAGCATTTGTAAAAAAAAAATAAATAAAAATAAAAATCCATATTCAACAAGTTATGAAGTAAAATATAGCTTCCACCAGACCACCTTACATTCAACTTACGAAGAAATTAACTCATTAATCAGCCCAAAAACACCAACCTGTTCACGGTTATTTTGCAGATTTGGCCACTGTACAGAGAGGAAGTTGCCATTATTTTGCTAGTCCTGAAATAGGAAATGTTACATTAACCTGTTAACTGCTGACGCCTTTCTGTGTTTTATTTTATTTACATCCCTCAGTGCTATATATATATATAATTGTTAAATACCCTTTTAAAATAGTGAAGTAAAGCAGTTCAAATAATAGTCACAGTCATAAATGTTTTCATATTTGTGAAATGTTCTATCTGTTGTTACTGAGTAAGAAAAACATAGTTTTCATTTTAACTATATTTTCTTTTTCAGTGACAGCACCTGAACAGAAGATCGGATAATGACAAGTAATACAGTAAATACAGTGTCAGTTAATGTGAAATACAGATGCAGCGTTGCCTCATGGTTAATAATCATTGTTTATCATTTGCAGAGGTCCAGAATTTTTTCAGCCGTTTTAAGACTGCTACTCCGACTGCTCAAACAGAGTCTCAAATCAAACATTATGGTATATACAGTACACACACACACATGCAAATAACTGGCAAACACAACATGAGATGGACACAGTGGTTATGTTTAGAAAGTCTAGCTTACTTCTTAAATGCTGTGCAGAATAAAATTTTAACTACCTGCTACTCTTTAAACACATATATGAGGCTTTATTCCATGATCAATTTCCACAAAAGTCCTTCCAAACAAATTTCAAGCACATAATATGAACAATATAATTTTGTGTGTTCAGCCGCTCCTGATCCCCAGGATGACCTGTTACTCCAGCTGGTTTCTCTCCAGAAGGCATCAGGCTGCTGGGAGCTGGACGCCACACTGGCTGATGTGTTTGGGAAGACGGAGGATGAGCTGACCAATCAGAAACCAGCACAGGTGAGAGATGTGATGAAATAATAAGACGGCGATGATTGTGTCCAGTGTCCAGTAACAAATGCAGTGGATGATGGTTTGTCCACAGGTGGATGGGTCAGTATGGGCCACTCTCCTGGCTCTGATCTGGTTATACGGCTGTAAAATAGAGCAGCAGGTCGAGTGGCAGTTTGTGGCCATGAAGGCAGCGTCATGGATCGGCTCTCAGAAAGGTGGGATCTCCATTCCAGAACACATTCATTCAGATATCTTCAGTTCTGTGACACACACTGATGATTTGAGTGTGTGTGTGTTTCAGTGGGCGATCTGTCTCAGTGTGTGTGTGTGGGTAATGTCCTGCTCGGATGTCAGGTGACCCAAGAGACTCTGGGAATCTGAAGATGTCAGAAGACCAAAGAACAGTTACCGTCACATTTACTGTTACTTAACACTGCTTTGTTTTTCATTAACATTTTGTCCATTTAACTATCTCATCAAATTATAAATATACATCTGTGTTTCTACATCCTGTGCTTTAAACACTGTTAAGAACTCGACAACATGTGTTCATCAGTGTAATAGCTTTAAATGTTTATAAGATTTATAGCATGAAATTCAGACAAAATGCAGCAAAATCAACTAAAATGCTTTAAAAATGATCCATAATGGAGGTAACACTAACTGCACTTTATGCATTTGTAATCATCTTTGTTTTAAACAAACATCCAGTTATTAATCATTGTACATTTATATCTGTGACTTTACTCCTGTACTTACCTGCTTTGTCCACTAAATTATATATATGTTGTTTATGCAGCAGTATAAGCAAAATAATAGGCAGACTCGTGAGTGTAGCTCAGTAACTGTATTGATAACAGGGCGTGCTGTCAGAACAACGAGCCCAAAGCAATCGACTGTCGATCGCATGAACCATTACATCCTGTAACATCTCCCTTTACAAATATGAACTAAAGAATCCCCTTTTTACCAATAAGAACTAAATAAGAGCAAAATACTATATGACCTTTAGGCAACATAACATTTAAAACAACTGCAATAAACTTCAAATTAGGCACTTATGACCTGAGGTATCGCTGACTATAGAGTCCGTGTTACACTAACAGTTCTTTTCCTTTCCAAAAACTGCCATAGTCGCATTTCTAACTTATTACAAATCAAGCCTCTTGGGTGGCTTGGATAATCGGCCAGCCCTAGTGTAAGTGTGTCCATCTGATGATGAGGGTTTGACAGGGTCAGGTGAAGCCTGTGGCTTCATAGGCGGTGAGTCAGCAGATAAATGGGCCCTCTGCAACACTCCCTTCTAGCATAAGCGGCAACTCGGGTTCAGTTATGTCCAATGCTTGTGTGGTGGTTGACTCTGCCGCTCTTAAGTGCACTCTGTTTCGTCTATATAGGGATCCACCCACATTCACAAGATAAGAGCGCGGTGCCACTTTCTGAAGGCAGGTGCCGACCCTCCAGAGCGCAGGGTTTTCCCCTGGAAGGGGTTTCATGCGGATCATCTCTCCTATGTTCAGCTCTGGCAGATCACGAGCGGACCTGTCATAATAAGATTTTGCCAACTGCTTTCGGTGGTGAAGCCGCTCCACAACCCCAGTTACAACACATGGCTCTAGAAGCTTGTTTGTTACTGGAAGAGATGTTTTCAGTCTCCGCGACATTAACCTTTGTGCAGGGGTACTGTCCATGTATTCAGTAGGGGTGTTTCTCCAGTGAAGGATTGCTTTCCAAGGGTCAGTTCTGTCGTGCATGGCTTTGCGCAGAAGGTTCTTAGCAATCTTAATGGCTGACTCAGCCTTTCCATTTGATTTAGGATGTCTTGGTGAAGAAGTGACATGCTCAAATTCCCAGCTGGAGGCAAAGCGCTTAAACAGAGCACCAAACTGAAGACCATTATCTGTGATCACTCTATCTGGCTGACCATGTCGACAAACTGAGCCTTGCAGCGCTTGATGACGGTCTCTGCAGATATATTGAGAAGGGTCTGGCTGCAGACATGCAATCTCTGACACGCATGCGCAGTGCGACACATGCATTCTCAGACATGCATGCGCACTCAGATACATGCAGTCTCAGCCGCACTTGCGCAGTCCAACACATTTGCTCTCAATCACGCACGCGCAGTCCGACACGCGTTCTTCTCAGCAGCCCGTGGATACGCAGCTACATGCACTTTCAGACGCACGCGTTTAATGCACCTACAGGCTACTTGTAAGTATATTTATGCAATTTGTACAAGATTAAGTTAAATTAAAAGAGTTGTTCATTATTTGGTAAATGTTATCGAAAATGATCCTGATATTCATCTGGTATATCTCACATGCACAGGTGTCAGCGTTATGCACGTGTTTAGAGGAGTCGACGACGACTATTAAGTAATTGATGTAAGTATATTTACCTTATTCATACAAGATTAGCTAGATATAAAAGTGTTGTTTAATCTATAAGATAATGTTATCGAAACTATCCTGATATCTATCTGATGTATACGTCGTGCTAATTGGGTATCAATTCTTCATCCAGTAAATAAGTGAAGATCTAAATTCCTTTTGTTTAGGCGTTGAAAAAGTCTTTGTTTGTGTCTGTTGTTTTAAATAAAGTGACAGAGAAGTTTGAGGTGACCTATTCTGTGTAATTGTTGTTTAGACAAGGTGTTACTTAAAATTATTTAAAATAAAGATGGAATAACATCTTAATGTTAACAATGGTTTTTCAAATCGAGATACATGGAATACTACCAAACAGATAACAAACATGCAAAGAATATTATACACAGTTATTTTTATTTCTGTCTCTTCAATTTATGCTTACAGATGCATCAATCAATAGTCCTAGCAGGTGTAAAGCAGCTGATGCCAAAATGCACTTCTTGTTGCAAATTGTATCATTGTCCCTTGTTCCCTTGAAAAGACACTTCAGGCTCACTGGAAAGTCCATATAAAAATGCAATCTTTTTCCAAGGTAAGATGTGTGATAAGTTTTTTTGTTTTTTTTTGTTTTTTTTCTTCAAAAAGGGTACTAATAAGCAAAAGAGAGACTGTTCAAGACATATTTCAAACATATTCTTGCACACAGTATCAAACTCTCATGTTACTGTAAAGTCTTTCACACTCTATCAAAGAGTTTCATGCATGCTATCAAACTCTCTCATTCACTACTATACTATCAAAGCTTTCACCCAAACTACCAAACTCATTCACAAACACACTATCAACTCTCTTGCACACACTATCAAACTCATTGTCTGTATATCATCCATTTCTTTTTCTTTTTTTTATTTAACATTCAAGATGTTTATTGTGTCTATCTTCTACCCCTGAACAAAAAGTACTAAAGTTAACAGGTTCAAATTCAATCTTCATGTTTTTTTTTTTAGGAAGATGAAACAAATCACCCCGAGTCTGCATCGGAGAAGCAGGTGGCTCCACGAAAAGTAGGTTTTATTAGAGGGGTTGCAGCCATTATTGTTTAGCATATTTTAATTATCCTCTTGCATTGTTTTTCTTAGGTGCGTATCATGACGAATCTTAAAGGATTAGTTCACTTTCCAATAAAATTTTCTTGATTTACTCACTCCATTGTCATCCAAGATGTTCATGTCTGTCTTCAGTGGAAAAGAAATTAAGGTTTTAATCAAGAACATTCCAGGATTTTCCATATAGTGGACTTCAATGGCCTCCAGACGGTGAAGGTCAAATTAGTTTCAGTGCCGCTTCAAAGAGCTTTTAAACGATACCAGACGAGGAATAAGAGTCTTATCTAGCGAAACGATCGGTCATTTTCTACAAAAATACAACTGTATATGCTTTATAACACAAGTGATCACCTTTCACGTGCTACCGCTTTCCGTATTCTTCAAAAAGCTTACGCTGTATGTCCTACACCTTCCCTATTCTACTGCGGAACAAAAGCAGCGCCAGTTCAGTTTTTTTCCGTAAGTTGAAAAGACAAAGAAAGAAATGAACATCTGGATGACAGGGGGTGAGTAAATTATCAGGAAAATTTTATTTAAAAGTGGACAAATCCTTTAAGTTAAGAGTGCTTGGAGAATTCTGATCTTCTTGGCTCAGTTCAGCTTCCGTATACTGTGGAGGAGAAGAAGCCATTGAGGCCTTGGAACAGTACTGCAGTTCAGCGTATTGAGGATGATCTGTAGAGCCACTGATGTTTGTCTTTATATTTAGAATGTGGTGGACAACATGCATCTCGCACAAAATAAAAAAAAATTGTCCATTTCTTTTTTCATTTTATATATATATATATATAATATATATAATATATCTATATATATATATATATATAATATAATATACAGTAGTCAACATTTGAAGTGGATCAAAAAAGTTCAAAGTTGTCCTGAGAACTAAGCTGTCCTAAGAAGAAGGTTTTAGGACAACTTTGATGAAAGGTTTTGATCCACTTAAAATGTTGATTACTATATTAATATATATATATATATATATATATAAATATATATAATATATACACACACACACTGAGCATTGTAAATAAAAAAAATAAAAAATAATTTACAAAACTCAACAACCACAAACTTGGTGTATTTGGAACTATATTAACATTGAATATTAACATTGAATGTGACCGTAGCAGTAGCAATGTGACTTTGACTTGTTAGGCTAGGATTGAATTTATAAAGTTTAATTGGACATCTTTAAAGGTGATTTTTCTCAATATTGTTTGTTTTTGCACCCTCAGATTCCAGATTTGAGTATGTATAAATCTCAATAGATTTTTTGTTTGAAAAATTTATATTGTATTCAGGATATGGGTTCATATGTTAAAATGTGTAAGTAAAGACTTTGCTTTCTTTCTTTTTTTTTTAAAAAGAATTTATATTGAATAAATTCTGGTGTGTTTTTTTCCCCACAGAATCTTTTAGAATAAAATCTAACAGGCTATAAATGAATTAAGCAGCAAAAAGAATTAAGTTGTTTTCCAACATTGATGATTAGGCTAATCAGCGTATTAGAATGATTTCTGACGGATCAGTTACTTGAACTGGAGTATGGATGATGAAAAATCAGCTTTGCATGACAGAAATAATGTTTTAATATGTTACAATACAAAAACTCTTATTTGAATTTTACTATTCACAATACTGTATCTTTGTATCTGTACTTCTCATCAAATAAGCAGCCTTGATAAGCATAAAAACTAAAATCAAATAAATTAAAATCTTACTGATCACAAACTTTTGCTCGGTAGTGTGTGTGTATATATATATATATATATATTATATATATATATATATATATAAAATAATATGTGCGCGGCTGAGAGTGCACGTGCCTTAATGCGATGCGCTGAGAGTAATGTGCATGCGCATGGCGGAGTCATGCATTGTCTGCAGCCAGACCCTATTGGATAGATCAGGAAGTAGTTCAATCTCCCAAAAATCTGAGAAATGGTCCACAATTAGCAGATAGTCCTTTTGCTGATGACTGAACAAGTCCATGCTGACCATCTGCCATGGCCTGCTGAGGATGTCATGAGATAGCATGGTTTCCTTTGTTGGTGTGTGCAAATCATTGCAAGTCGAGCAGTTACTCACAAAGTCTTGATTTCTGCTTGCATACTAGGCAATACAGCGTGTCACGGGCTGACGATAACATGCGTCACCTCCTATATGGCTTGAATGTATGCGCTTGAACATCTTGGACGTAGTGAATTGGGGACAATGACTTTTCTGTCCGCGGTACAAAATACCATCTTGCGCACTTATTTAATCTCGATAAGGCCAGAATTCACGGATGATGTGTGTTGTTTTTTCTTTCTCATCAGGCCAGCCTGCAAGGACAATGATTTTAAGGGCCTGTAGTGCATCATCCCTATCCGTATGTTCCCTGATTTTCTTCAGCCGCTGGTCCGTCACGTTCAGGTATTTGCTTGGGGGATGAGTTGTACATTTTCTTGCTCTTTCTGCAGATGACATATGGCATGTCGCTGATAAACTGCTCCATTTTCTTGTACAGTAGCGGCTGCCCTGCTTAACATGTCACTGATGAACATTGTAGGCCGGCCTGTAGACAACCTTAAGACTGTAGCTCTGAAGTGTCAGGAGCATGCTTTGAAGCCGCTTGGGTGCACTGAGAAGTGGAACAACATGAGGGTGATGTCAGGTCAGATCAGAACACGGACTCAGTCTGCAGGCTCTCAAAAGATTTATTTAAAGTCTTTTCTCAAACAGTCAACACAAAAGCAGATCTTCAAATAGTCAACACAAAAGCAGTCTATAATCCAGAAAGGGAGCAATCTCAAAAGCAATTTAGAGCTGCGTTTTCAGAGAATAACCAGCCGCTGAAGAGCCTGAATAGGACAGTGTCACGCAGCAAGAGGGCGCAGTTGAGGCGGAAATGCGGGTGGCGCTCAGGCAGCGTGTGAGACAGGGCAACGGCACAGCGATCCGTGCAGGAAGACGGAGAGCGCAACCAGGGCTGAATGCAGGAGAGACCAGCCTGGGAATTCAGGAGGAGAGGTGAAAAACAAACAGCATCTAAAAGATGAAACAAAAACTGAAAAACTCAGAAGACACAAAACAATGAGGCAGGAATCCACACGACACGACAGAACATGAGACAAAGCTGGAAGCTTGCTGGCACAACGCACAAACAACGATGGCACAGACAGCATACGAGAGGGCATTAAATGAGGACTTAATTTGATGCCGAACAGGTGGAAAGAGTGAAACAATAACGAGATGATAAATGGAATAACAAGGGGGCGGGAAAAGACGGCACAATGACAGCACACGTGCTACAGATGACAACAACACACACGCGACAGGACAGGGGAACAACTGACAGATCAGCCCAGGGACATGACAGTACCCCCCCTCCTAGGAGCGCCCCCTGGCGCCCCGGGAGAGGCCTACCACGCTTCCGGTTAGAAGTCCTTGATCAGAGACTGGTCCAGAATATCCCGAGCCGGAATCCAACTCCTCTCCTCCGGACCATACCCCTCCAGTCCACAAGATACTGAAAGCCCCGACCCCGACGTCTAACATCCAGTAACTTTCTGACTGTGTAGACTGGAGAGCCATCCACTAGACGGGGAGGAGGGGAGGTGGGGACAGAAACAGATGGGTTAAGTCTAGAACGAAACACAGGCTTGACCCGAGAAACATGAAATACTGGGTGTACCCGACCAAGTGAAGGAGGTAACTTGAGCTTAACCGCCACTGGACTCAACACTTTAGTGATCTGGTATGGCCCAATGAACCTGGGGGCTAGCTTGCGAGAAACCACCCGGAGAGGTAGGTCCTTGGTAGACAGCCATACCTTCTGACCACATATGTAGCGAGGGGCAGGAGTGCGGTGACGGTCAGCCGCTGCTTTGGTTCGTCTGGAAGCCCGGGCCAAGGCCTCCCGAGCCCTCCTCCAGGTGCGACGACACCGGCGGACGAAGGCTAAGGCAGACGGAACAGCAGCATCGGGCTCCTGTGATGGGAACAAAGGAGGTTGAAACCCAATGGAACACTGGAATGGGGACATACCTGTGGCTGCCACCGGCAAGGAGTTGTGGGCGTACTCAATCCAGTATAGCTGTTGGCTCCAAGAGCTCGGATTCTGGGACGTCAGGCAGCGGAGCGCTTGTTCCAGATCCTGGTTGGCCCGCTCGGCCTGCCCATTGGTCTGAGGATGAAAACCTGACGACAGACTCGTAGAGGCCCCGATCTGAACCGGGAGACAAATTGTGGCCCCCTATCGGAGACCACGTCTAACGGAAGACCATGAATCCGGAAGACGTGATCAACCACCACTTGAGCGGTCTCCCTGGCTGAAGGCAATTTAGGAAGGGGGATGAAATGGGCCGCCTTGGAAAAGCGATCGACTACCGTCAAAACTACTGTGTTGCCCCTTGATGGTGGAAGACCAGTGACGAAGTCAAGGGCTATATGTGACCAGGGGCGGGAAGGGATGGGCAGAGGGTGAAGCAGACCAATGGGTGGCTGGTAGAACTCTTGTTCTGGGCGCAAACCGAGCAGGCCAACACAAACTGCCTGACATCCTGGGCCATGGATGGCCACCAGAATCGCTGGCGGACAGCGATCTCCGGACTCCCGGATGACAGGCCAACCTGGACGAATGGCCCCACCAGAGGACCTCAGGGCGCAACCCAGCCGGCACGAATAGCCTGCCTTCCGGACAGTCCCTTGGCACTTCTCTCTCTCGTACAGCCTCCTCCACTCGCTTCTCGATGCCCCAGGAAAGGGACCCTACCACCATCTCCCTGGGAACAATGGTATCGGCCGGCACACCCCCTCCAGGGGCCCCAAAAAGACGAGAGAGTGCATCGGGCTTGACGTTCTTGGACCCGGGACGATACGAGAGAGTGAAGTTGAACCGGCCGAAGAAGAGTGCCCATCGGGCCTGGCGTGAGTTTAACCTCTTGGCTGAACGGATATATTCCAAGTTCTTATGATCCGTCCAGACCAAGAAGGGCTGCGTTGACCCCTCCAACCAGTGACGCCACTCGCCCAGAGCAAGCCTGACCGCCAACAGCTCCCGATTTCCTATGTCATAATTCCGTTCTGCTGGGCTCAGGCGGTGAGAGAAGTAGGCACAGGGGTGTACCTTCCCGTCTCTAGGGGACCGCTGAGAAAGGACCGCGCCTACTCCAACCTCAGAGGCATCTACCTCTACAATAAACTGCCGTTCAGGGTCTGGAAAAGAAAGAACAGGAGCAGAGATGAACCGGGACTTGAGAACATCAAAGGCCCCCTGGGCTTTCGAATTCCATTTAAACGGTACCTTGGTAGAGGTAAGAGCAGTCAAGGGTGCAGCCACCTGACTAAAGTTCCGGACGAAGCGCCGATAGAAGTTGGCGAATCCCAGAAAACGCTGCAGAGCCTTGCGTGAGTCTGGAGTTGGCCACTCGGCTACGGCCCTTACCTTAGCAGGATCAGCCCTGATCCCATCCGCCGAAATGATGTAGCCCAGGAACGAAACTGACTCCATGTGGAAGACACACTTCTCCGCCTTAACATACAGCTGGTTCTCCAACAGCCGTTGTAGCACCTGACGAACATGCTGAGTGTGTACCTGAACAGAAGGAGAAAAAATTAGAATGTCGTCAAGGTACACGAAGACAAATTTGTTAATCATGTCCCTCAGCACATCGTTGACCAGGGCCTGGAAGACAGCTGGGGCATTGGTCAGGCCAAACGGGAGGACCCGGTACTCAAAGTGTCCCGAGGGAGTGATAAATGCTGTCTTCCACTCATCCCCCTCTCGTATCCGGACCAGATGATAAGCATTGCGGAGGTCCAACTTACTGAAAACCTTGGCTCCCTGCAAAAGTTCAAAGGCAGATGACATTAAAGGCAGGGGGTACCTATTCTTAACAGTAATGTCATTCAACCCCCTATAATCAATACAAGGACGCAGGGAGCCATCCTTCTTCTTGACGAAGAAGAACCCTGCACCAGCCGGAGACGAGGAGGGGCGGATGAGACCGGCATCAAGAGATTCTCTAATGTATTTGTCCATAGCCTCTCTTTCTGGACCAGACAGGGAATAGAGGCGACCCTTGGGTGGAGAAGTGCCTGGGAGGAGATTGATGGCACAATCATATGGCCGGTGAGGAGGTAAGGACAAGGCTCGGGACTTGCTGAAGACCTGCCGAAGATCATGGTATCTCACCGGGACCCCAGACAGATCTGCCGCCTCCACCTGCAAAACAGGAAGCACAGAGCCAGGAGAGGAGGCCACACCCATACAAGACGCAAGACAAGACTGATTCCATGATAAAACAGAATTACCAGCCCAATCCACGTGAGGACTGTGCTGCACCAACCACGGATGCCCCAGAACCACTGGGGCACTCGGGGAGTGGAGGAGATACAGCTCAGTGACCTCACGGTGATTGCCAGAGACAACAAGACTTACAGGGGGGGTGACGTGAGTGATGGTGGTGATAAGGGAATCGTCCAGGGACCGAACAGAGATGGGACTAGGGAGGAGAATGGCCGGAATGCCCCACTGCTCCGCCATACCATTGTCCAAGAAGTTACCGCCGGCCCCAGAATCCACTAGAGCAGAGCAGGAGTAGTTAGATCCTCTGAACTGGACAGTAACAGGAAGGAGGGTGCGAGAAGAGGGGGAGGAAACAAGGGAAGAAGTGCCCACCAGGATCCCCCTGGCTACTGATGGGCCCTGGCTTTTAAAGGGCACTTAATGGCAAAGTGCCCAGCCTTTCCGCAGTAAAAGCATAGGCCCCGAGTCAGTCGTTCCTGTTTTTGCTGGGGAGTGAGGCGCAGGCGTCCCAGCTGCATTGGTTCAGGATCAGCTGGAGATGGCAAAGGCTGAGCCGGAGTAATGTCATTAGTGAGCTCCCCGAAACTCCAGGGGGGGCGAGCAGCCAAGCGCTGATGCCGAAAACGAAGGCGACTCTCCACATGGAGAGCTAAGTCAACAAGGTCGTCGAAACCACTTGGGATCTCATGGGTGGCAATCTCATCTTGGATCTCCTCATTAAGTCCAGCACGAAACATAGCTCTGCATGATGCCGCGTTCCAGTCACAGGAAGCCGCTAATGTCTTGAATTCAATTGCAAACTCAGTCACTGAACATTGAGCCAAAAATGCACAACAAGAGTTTGGGTTACCATCATATGGCGGCGGGTTGTTAGCATGAGGTTCCTGCTCATGACGGGGAGAAGAAAAGCTGGTAGTGGCATCTGCTCTGTTAGCTGAAGTCTCCCTGCGAAGCTCCTGGAGTTGGACAGTTAAATCTGCCAGCTGAGATGTTAAAAACTCAACCTCCTGAGATGTGGCCGAAAGCTGGGAGGCATGCTGGCCCAAGAGGATGCCCTGCTGAGTGACTGCTGACCTGAGGGGATCTGTGCCTGCTGAGTCCATCACTGGCCAGATCGTTCTGTCAGGTCAGATCAGAACACGGACTCAGTCTGCAGGCTCTCAAAAGATTTATTTAAAGTCTTTTCTCAAACAGTCAACACAAAAGCAGATCTTTCAAATAGTCAACACAAAAGCAGTCTATAATCCAGACAGAGGCATCTCAAAAGCAAATTTAGAGCTACGTATTTCAGAGAATAACACAGCCGCTGAAGAGCCTGAATAGGACAGTGTCACGCGGCAGAGGGCGCAGTTGAGGCGGAATGCGGGTGGCGCTCAGGCAGCGTGTGAGACAGGGCAACGGCACAGCGATCCGTGCAGGAAGACGGAGAGCGCAACCAGGGCTGAATGCAGGAGAGACCAGCCTGGGAATTCAGGAGGAGAGGTGAAAAACAAACAGCATCTAAAAGATGAAAACAAAAACTGAAAAACTCCGATAAGACACAAAACAATGAGGCAGGAATCCACACGACACGACAGAACATGAGACAAAGCTGGAAGCTTGCTGGCACAACGCACAAACAACGATCTGGCACAAGGCAGCATACGAGAGGGGATTAAATAGAGGACTTAATTGATGCCGAACAGGTGGATAGAGTGAAACAATAACAAGATGATGAATGGAATAACAAGGGGGCGGGGAAAGACGCCACAATGACAGCGCACACATGTGCTACAGATGACAACAACAACAACAACAACACGCGACAGACAGGGGAACAACTGACAGATCAGCCCAGGGACATGACAGGTGAGTAATAAATGACAGAATTTTCATTTTTGGGTGAACTAACCCTTTAATGCCGCTTTGTTCAAAATGGTGGAACAATTTTTGTCTATTTTTTAGCTTAATTTGACAAACCTGTTGTTTCTTACATTTGTCTGAAGTAGTGCAGTGGAGAAGATGTTGGTATGATTTGAGCTGCCTATCTAGACATCATTTAGACATCTTCACACTCCACAATATGGTTCATGTTCCCAGTGTCAACCTTGTAAGATTTCTCATTTTAACCAAATTCTGAGGCAGTGAACATGTATCCTTCTTAAGTAATCCCAGAATACATTACAATGCAATTTTGATTTTAAATATACTATATCTGTCTTCAAACTATTTCACTCGATTCTGTGTACAGTGTATTTTTGTGCTTTATTGGAGGAAGTCAATAACTTCAGATTATTTTGGAATAAACATAAACATTAGCTGAGTCCCGTATGCACGAATGATCTCTTGATGAGGATTTTGATGTTTAGGATGCTGCATTAAGAGCTTCAGATCATAAACAACATATACAGCAGCTAAAAAAATAATAATTACTTACATTTATACAGTGCTTTTCTGGCTATTCAAAGCGTTTTACATATTGAAGGGAGAATTTCCTCAACCACCACCAATGTGCAGCATCCACCTGGATGATGCGACGGCAGCCATATTGCGCCAGAACACCCACCACACACCAAATGATTGATAGAGGAGACAGAAGGCGTTTCTCAAAACCAAGTTCGCAAAGTTCGGACTCGCGTCCTTGGCAGTTAGGACTTGGCAAGTTCGACTCATGAGAACGAACTCCCGTGGACGGGAGAACACAAGTCCGGTGATTCTGCAAATGGAACAGCAGAGTACTTGATAGCGTCACTCAGCTCGCTCTGGCTTCTCCGGTTATCTCTGTATGTATGTTTTAGCCAACAAAAAACGAAATTTGTTATAAAACACCACTCTGCTTCTTTTCGTTTTATTTAAAAAAAAAAAAAACAAAACATAAAACATATTAATAGCCTCAGGCAATGAGTGATTGATTATCTGCAATATCTGCATATATTTATAACAAAACGAAATATTAAACAACCCTGCCTCTTTTCGTATATATTTCAAAAATATTAACTCAACTCAACTCAACTTTATTTATAAAGCACTTTCAACACCACAAGTGGAACCAAAGTGCTGTACAGAAAGTATAAAAGAGAAACATAAAAAAACAAAAAACTGACATATGACATACACACTTACAAAGCATTGTCAAAAGCTAAAGAAAACAAATAAGTTTTAAGCGCACTCTGAAAAACACCCAATGAAGGACAAGTTTTTAGAGACAGAGGAAGGTCATTCCAAAGCCTAGGAGCTGCAACAGAAAACCCCGATCACCTTTACATTTTAAACGCGTACGTGGAACCACAAGAAGCAACTGATCATTTGAGCGCAGAGATCTGCTGGATTGACAGCGGCTGATTAAATCAGTAACATACTCAGGGGCTAGACCATGCAGAGACTTAAAAACGTACAACAGTGCTTTGTATTGAATTCTGTAACGTATGGGTAACCAATGTAGTTTAATTAAAACCGGAGTAATGTGTTTCTCTCTCTTAGCTGCTAGACTTTAACGGGTACTGAGTTCTGAACGAGCTGCAAACGGGAGAGAGAAGCCTGACTCACACCCAAATACAATACATTACATAATCCAAACGTGAAGACACAAAGGCATGAACAACCTTCTCCATATCATTAAAGGTAAGAATAGATTTCAATTTAGATATTGATCTAAGATGGAAGAAACTATTCTTAACAACAGCATTGATTTGCTGCTCAAATTTGAGCTCAGAGTCAAAAATGACACCAAGGTTCCTCACGCTAGACAGTTTTTTCCCAGGAAACAACCCCAGGCAGTCATCATCCACACACCCCTATTTCCAAATAAAATGATCTCAGTCTTATCCTTTAATTGGAGAAAGTTATTTGCAAGCCAGCACTTAACTTCTGCCAAACATGTATGAAGACTGAATGGCACTTTTTGCCCATGTTTCAGTGGTACATAAATTTGAGAATCATCTGCATAAAGATGATACTGAATCCCAAATTTCTCAAAAATAGAACCTAGAGGGAGCATATAAAGGGAAAATAAAATTGGTCCCAGTATTGAGCCCTGTGGAACCCCACACACAAGGGGGGCAATGGAAGAAAAATAATCCCCTAAGCTGACTGAAAGAGTCCTATTCTTTAAATAGGAAGAGAACCATTTCAGGGCTAAGCCCTGAATACCAACCTGATCCTAAGACGATCAATGAGAATGTTATGATCAACTGTATCAAATGCCGCTGTAAGATCTAACAACAGCAAGACAACACAGTTTCCAGAATCAACCTCGTAGGATATCATTAGACACCCTCAAAAGAGCCGATTCTGTACTATGACCACTCTAAAACCTGACTGGAATCTATCGCAGATGTTATTCCTAATTAAAAGTCATTAAGCTGTGTGTGCACAATTTTTCTAGTATTTTTGAAAAAAAGGCAATTTTGAAATCGGACGAAAACTACTCATGTCAAAGGGATCTAAGCTGGGTTTTTTTAAAAGGGGCTGAATAATCGCGTGCTAAACTAACCGGAACAACACCAGATGACAAACTAATATTTTATATAGACAGAATACTTGGGCCAATTGAATCAAGTACCTGCTTAAACAGAGAAGAAGGAAGCACATCACCAGGAGACCTGGTGGGCTTCATATTAGCAGTTATATCCTTAAGCTGCTGCAAAGAAACAGGCATAAAACTGGTCAAATGGTTCTGAGGGGCAAAGAAACAATAAAATCATTACCAACAAATGAAATTAGAGATCTATTCCATCAACCTTACCAATAAAAAAGTTTAAAAAACTCTTCACACGTGTTAGCAAAAGAGTGAGTGCAGGAGTAGCGTAGGATGAAGAACAGCATTTACAGTAGAGAAAAGTACTCTCGAATTATTACAGTTTCTGGAGATGATGACAGAGAAATAATTGATCTGCCAATTTAACAGCTCTTTGATACCATTCAAACGGTTTCTTCAAAATCTCATAAGAGACTTGTAATTTATCTTTAACCCATTTGCGTTCAGCCCTCCTACACTCCGCCTAAGAGCACGGGTAGTACTGTTCAACCAGGGCTGCGATTTGACTTTTCTTCCCCCTGACTTTGACAGGAGCCACAGCATCTAAAATCTCTAAGCAAGTAGAGTTAAACTGATCGACCAACTCTTCTAAACCCATACAGGGAGAGTGTGACTCGATCAATGAAAATGAAGGAGAGACATTAAAAACAGCTGAAAAATACTCGCTGTACATGGATTAAGTATGCGAGACGAAATCGAGGCAGAAACAGTATTACCCGGCACAAACACAAGGAAATTAGTATTTAAAATAACAGTCTTATGGTCAGAAAAAACAGTATCAACAGTATTAAATGTAATACTATTTGTGCATACTCCGATTAACTTCACTGTAATGAAATGAAATAGGCTATAACATAAAACACAACTCTGTCTCTTTTTGTTAAATGTCAGTTTTAATGATCAATAATAATAGCCATTAAAAGGTATAAGAATATACAATAAGAAATAAAGCAAACAATTCAGTTAAGCGTACAAAATCCGCGCTTTAGATACAAAAGTTAAACAGCCTAAATATATAAAGTTATGAAACGTCTCGTTGCCCTCAGCCAAAACGGAGCCAGCGGCAAACGTCAGAAGGATTAGCCGAGGTAAAGCCCCGGGTATAGAAAGCCGTTTTAACATTTAACAGCTAGACTGGATATGTGTTGCGGATATCTGCATTTCAGTTTTGCCTCGTCAAAAAGTACATTTCGGATGTCCGCAACGCATTCTTCCTATCCATATTGTCATTCAGATATCCCAAGACATTCTTCCTAGGGAAAATTACATCACTTTTTTGCCATTCATTGTATGGGGTTTATCATTACAGATATCTACATTCAGTTGCAGATATCCACTATGTTTACGGATTCTGTAACTGAATTGTAGATATCTGTAATTCAGTTTGAGATCTACAATTTGATTCTGACTAGTCACAACTCCAGTCAAGATATCTTTACTTCACCAATTCAAGATATCTACATGTTCCTTTCAGATATCTCAATTAAGTTTTGACTAGGCGAAATGACGTTGTAGATACTGTAACTGGAATTAGACTAGTCAAAATGGTTGTAGATTCTCAAACTGGAGTTAGGGATGTCATAATTATTGTAGATATCATTTCAGTTATAGATAATCTTGAAATGAATTTTGATTAAGATATCTGAAATTGAGATATCTGTAACTTTTCATTCTGCCTAGTCAAATGTAATTGCAGATATCTTGAATAGAGTTTTTGACTAGCAAAATGACGTTGCAGATATCTTATGCAAATAAGGCCGGCACTTTTAGGCGGGAGCAGAGCGTGTTGTTGTTCTAATCATTCAATCGCACCTGTTAACTCATATTAGCACTGATTAGCACCATGCCATCACTAGTCATAATGACGTTTGAGATATCTTTAACCTTCATTCTGCCTAGGCAAAACTGAATTACAGATATCGGCAATTGTCATTTAAGATGTTGACGAGTTTGAATGTCGTTTTTCATGACCTCATTGCAGATATCTGTAATTCAGTTTTGCCTAGTCAAAACTGCATTACAGAATTCTCTATCTGTCGTTTCGACTAGTCACAATTACGTTACATATTTCGAATGACAATTCCAAACTATCCAAAATGTAATTGCGACTATTCAGAAAGACGTTGGTGATATCTACAACGTTAATTCCGGATAGTCGAACTTAACTTTTAAATGTTAAAACGACTTTCCATACCCAGGTATACTTCACTTTCCGTGCCCAGACGCGTCACGCGCGCAGTCACGTCCGCGTGTCTTTCAAAGTATACTACATCACGGATGCGCGCGGATGACCGCGTTCGTCACATGCGCAGTACAGCTTTTTTCTATGCTCTACCTGACATTGGAGAGCAGCACTGAGTCGTGTCATCAACGTGACATTCAATGGGTATGATCGAGAAGAAAAGAAGTGCATCCTTTCCCATATTTACTTATCCCCCCCCTTGAATTTGCCGCCCTAAACATGTCCTTTGTACTCTTTCAAACATCAATTGTACAATTGGGGCTTTCTAATCTCTTCAACATACAAACGCTCGTCAAGTTCGCTGTCCATTGTCGTGTTTTTCTCTTTCTTCAAGCGTGTTGTTTTAAAACCGGTCTTTCCCATCTCTTTGACGGCTGAACACTGTGCTCAATACTGTGTGTATTGCCATCTAGTGGACTCTTCTATACTGCTATACCCGGGTATACTTCCCGTCCGCGTTCGTGCACCGTACACCCTGTCCGCGTGCAGGCCAAATTTCGAGACCGCGCGGACAGTCCGCGTGCAACAGCGCATGCGCAAGCAGTATAGAAGAGTCCACTAGGTGGCAATACGCACAGTATTGAGCACAGTGTTCAGCCGTCAAAGAAGAGTGGGAAAACCGGTTTAAAAAAACATGCTTGAAGAAAGAGAAAAACAATTTTCAGAAAGGCGCTATCTTTATCAATAAACCACAAATTTGAGCTTTAAACCAGCACATTCTTGCCTGAAAAACTCTTAAAACTACAAATCATGACATAATAACAGTAATATGTTTAGATTATGCGGGTTTTCTCCTTCACTATTTACGCTGCTGGTTAGAGCGAGATGCATTCTGGGATACCTGGCTGTCTCAAGTCTGCACAAGTCAGACTTGTCTCAATCGCAGAACCCTTCCAGGGCACTGAAACGTTCGCTCCTCGCATCGATGCTCACTATGCTCCCTTAACGGAAGTTCTGAAGTGCGAAACTTGAATCACGTGAGCCAACTCACTACACATAACGATACGCGATAGATGTTTTAAAAAATGCAAGCCGTTATTTTATTATATTTCAGCATAAACATACATCGCTAGACAGGTAATGAACATAATCTAGCTAACATTTATAATTTATTCACGGCTGAAATGTTGCACGTATATGTAACAAGCAAATAATTAATCATAATGTACTTTAAATAACATTACAAGTAATGTCAGAAAATATCAGCTCTGTTGTTGTTCATAAATACCAGTAGTGATGTTGTACAATGAGGACGTTGTCACGTCGCCGGAAATAGAGTCATAAGTGTCCCAATGTGTAGTGAGCCAGCATCTTTTACTGTCCTTATCAGTGCCCGAATTCGTGTACACGATATACTGATTCACGAGCTCGGGAGCTAGGGAACTGATTGAGACACACCCAGAGATTGTATATAATGGGGAGATAAGAGGGTCTGTATCTCTTACCATTGGAGAAAGCGTAACGGCTAACTTAATCACGTGTGGCACCTCTCAGCCTATCGTGTAATGGCAGTGACGTCAGTCGCAACGTTCCCTAGTCTGCCTTCTCTTAAAAAAATACATTTTCATCAAGCTACAATCTACATATAGTTCTCAACAAAGGTATTGTTTAGTGTAAAACTTCTGAAGATTGGCAAACAGGCTGTCCATTATTTAAATGATTAGCTATCTCCCTACAAAAGCTGTTTAATCAGCATAGTGGAGCCTCTCATCCATTGACTTCCATTCAAAAAACAGCCTCCGGTCTCATTCCCTGCGTACCGCGGGGGGCGGGGCGGGGCGTTAGCTTTAGCCGTTACGCTTTTTTGGCTAAAGGTTGCAGGCTTGCCTTCCAGTGGCTTTGGCACAAGTCACCTCTCGATGCTTCTCGATAAAAGGGCGGATCAGAACACATCCGGGGATTTTAACTGAACTTGGCTAGATGCGAACTTTAAATTGGAACAGTACTTGGACAGCGACTGATGACGTTTCACAAGTCCACAAGAACACAAGTACAGACAAGTACGCATAATGAGAAACGGCTAGAGTGATGAAGCCAATCAGTATATGGGGATGATTAGGAGGCCATGATGGGCCGAGGCCAATGGGCAAATTTGGCCAAAATTTCGGGGTTACACCCATACTCTTTTTTTCGAAGGACATCCTGGGATTTTTAATGACCATAGGGAGTCAGGACCTCAGTTTAACGTCTCATCCGAAGGATGACAGCATAGTGTCCCCATCACTATACTGGGGCATTAGGACCCACACAGACCACAGGGTGAGCGCCCCCTGCTGGCTTTACTAACACCTCTTCCACCTGGTTTTCCCAGGAAGTCTCTTATACAGATACTAACCAGGCTCAGCCCTGCTTAGCTTCAGTGGCAACCAGTCTTGGGCTACATGGTGATATGGCTGCTAACACTTTAGCTTTCAAAAGAAGCGAGCTGCATTTGCCAACAGTAGACAGCAAAGCTTCTGTGTGTCTGTGTACATGTTCATAAATCTGAGATTAATACAGAAATTACAGAATTATACAGTTCTAATGATTCTAATGAATAAAAAACACTGCACTATTTCAATGCTAATTACATATCAATGTATTTGTCACAGCTCTGCTAATGTGAATTACAATTAACTTCACTCGCGGTTAAAACTGCATTACCTTTTAGTTTTAATATTATTTATCATTACAGATTGTAAAAAATAATAAATGTCATCATTTAAAACCACAATTTCTCTTTCATTCATTATATATTTTAAGTTTTCTAAATTTTTTCTTCATGTTTTCATGTTTCTTCACTCTTCTTGGGTAATTTTTTGAGATCTTGGTTGCACCAACTCTTTGTCTGGTTCCTGAATGTTCCACAGACTCTGGGATGGACGGCAATGTTGAGCTGTGAGATGAGACTTTTGAGCGTGATGAGCTAAAATCTGAATCGCTGTCCGATGATTCTGAGCTGGATGAACCGTAACCAGAACTTCCCACAGACCGTGTGTCCCCCCGCTCATCTCCACTCACTGTGGAAATAAAATAAATCGGTAAATGACTTAAAACTCGTATAGAACAAAATTCTGACATTTAACTCATTATGTTCCTAAACATAATGTGGCCTATTGATAATCATTATCAGCTGTCCTTTAAAAATTATACAAATACTTTATTAATAAAGTTTTGTCCCGGTTTAGTTTAGTTTAGTTATTTATTTATAAAGCACATATAAATACATACAAAGAACACTTCAAACAGCAAAATAAAATACACACAATAAAATTAATTTGTTGTTAAACACTGTAGATAAAAAATAAGATTTAAGCTTTGATTTAAACATGGAAAGAGATGGCACCGTTCAAATTGACACTGGTAAGCCGTTCCATAGTTGGGGACAGCCTTTGCAAAGGCTCTGTCCCCTCTATGTTTTAGCTTAGTCTTGCACACAGAGAGTAATCCAAGATCCCCTGACCTAAGTGATCTAGTTGGGTTATGAGGGAGCAAAAAACAGAAAGGTAGTCTGAAGCTAAGCCATGTAAACATTTGTAAATGAAAGCTAAAATTTTGAACTCTATTCTAGATTTAACCAGAAGCCAGCGCAGAGACGTCAAGATGGGAGTAATGCCTAGAAGCAGCATTCTGAACAAGTTGTAAACGGCCAATAGATGAACTATTAGCTCCATAATAAAGTGAATTACAGTAGTCAAGAAGTGTGGTAATGAATGCGTAGATAACTGTTTTGAAATTCTTGCGTGAGAGAAAAGTTTAACTTTTGCAAGGCAGTGTAGATGGAAAAGCACGATTTGATGACAGAATTAATCTTTTTATCAAACCGAAGTCCTGAGTCAATTAGAACGCCAAGGTTTATAGCGCACTGAGTAACATAAGAACTTCAAAGGTCTTGTCCAATTTTGTGAAAGTGTAGGAAACCCTCCATTGGCGTTAAAAACCAACGGCCTGGGCGAAGGTTAACGCGTCTATGTCTTTTCAGCGCCCCTGTGAAGTTCACTTAATTTCTAGAATTTTGTTTCAATTTTACTTTAGCTGCGCATTTAATTTGACTCTAATTTCAAATTCTTCTTCTTAGATTGTGTTTCCAATTAGAAATTAATCATTGTTTATGTATTAATTTAGATATTTGATGATTCTGGGGTTTCCCATACTTTCAATTATTCGTTCATCAGGGACGCAATGCCGCACATATTTACTCGCCCCGGGTTTGCGGTAAACTCACAGACATAAACTCGCCAGTCAGATCTTTGTCAGAGGGTGTAATAAGTTAGCTAATACCTTTAGTCAGTTGCCTACTGCTCACTTGAACAAAAGGTTTTTTTTAATTTAGCCACTTCCATAAACCTTACTAAATCAGCGGTAAACAGAAATCAAAAGGTCTTCAGATGAAGTGCCTACTGCTCCTTCATTCATGCGCCTTCAGTTTGTTTTACCCTGGACACAGATTTACGGTAGCATTAGCCTCCCATAATTTACTGGTAATAATGATATCAGGAGAATCCAGAGTAAATCAAATGTAACATTTTATTTGTCAGATAAAAATGTAACATGCCAATTACATAGTTAGACAATTAGAAGCCAATTCAGAAATAATAAATGCATAAAGGCGGGCGTACACGGTGCGATTTTTGCTGTCGTACGAGTTCGCATTTCGATTTTTTTCAATCGTGTGGAAATCGTGTATGCTCATATGGTCGTGGCTCGTATCATGTGCGAGGAATTACGAGCCGAACAGAGTGCCTTACGAGCAGTTCCCGACCTCCCGATCATTTTTAAACATGTGAAAAAAGTTCGGGAGCTATCGGTTTGAATTCGTGACGTGTGGTAGAACGAACCAATTTTTCGATCTATCTGAAGTTGACCAATCAGGAGCTAAGAAAAACCACAGAAGAAAGATGAAGATGAAGCGCCACGGTGAATTTGAAAAGGAGGATAAACTCGCTGAACTTTAGGCGAGTGCTGTATGATGTGTCAAGCAGTGTGTATATGACAGGGTCGTCCGAGATGATATTTTACAGCGGATCGCCCAGGAGCTACAGTTATCAGGTTAAAACATAAATTATGCTTGATACGACTCGACTCATGATCCGCTCTTGATCACAACATGAAATTTCTCTGTACTACTGTACTGTACGTGTTGGTAGCCATTAAAGAAAACATATTTAGTTTCATATTTATGTTTAAATATGCCTATTATAATGTTATTTATTTTTTAATTTCATCTATTTGATTAAGACAAGTGAACAGCTTGAGTAGAATACATCATAAGATGCGAAATACATCTGAAGACATAGAGTGGGTCAGACATGATTTTGATCACTTCATTAAGTTTTGTTTTGTTGCATTCCCTGCAAAGATGATGAGAGTCAGCAATGTCAACTTCATCTTTGCAGCCGACACTGATTTAGAAAACATTAAAAAACAATTAAAATGTCTCCTTGCTGTTTTTTGTCACATTCATACTAATTTCTTTTGCCGTGCGCTTGAGTGCTATATAAATGCTAATTATAATAGTTTATTCTCTCCAGTATTTAAGAAATAGAATGTGATTAATCAACTAATCAATGTGATTAGTCAACTAATGGCTTGACTTGAACAACTAGTCGATGAGAAAAAAAACTTATTTCACATAGACCTATTTTCTATCCAGCATGTCACAAGGGGTATTCTGATTTGAGCTTGCGCTCCGCTCGCATACTCTCTCTCTTTCTCTCTCTCTCTCTCTCTCTCTCTCACACACACACACACACAGAACTTTGTGCGATTGCTTTGGAAATCGGCAGGTCTAAAAATCGTGTCGTATATCACCTCGTCCATGCGATTTTCAGATAAACTCACTTGTGACGTGTGCGTGGACATACGATCTTCCGACCATCAGAATTCGCACCGTGTACGCCCGCCTTAACATCAATTGCTCAAAGAAATGCATATACACACAGTGATGTGTGAGTATCTTCAGACATTCACCCATCTCTGCATGGGGGTTTCTGGCTACAGAGAAGATCCCACATGACTGCTTTGCACTTTACCTTATATACTAAGACCAGAACAAAAGGATTGTACATTTTTAATACACCGACACCTGTTTTGGCGGGAGAGATAGATCTTCTCTCCAGATGAGTTTTATCGCTTTATTGCAGGACACTTGATCTCAGTTTTTGTCTTAGCAGGAAAAAGCCAAGTCTTACAAAAGCCATAATTTCAGATCCTGTAGGCATGCTATCAAAACCTCAATAGAACATGAATCGTTGCGTTTAAGTGGGAGATACAACTGGGTGTTGTTGGCATATAAATGAAATGATACTCCATGTTTAGAAAACAGGGATCCCAGTGATAGCGTGTATAAAGAAAAAAAATGTAGGAGCAAGGATCAAACCTTGTAGAATACCACAGGAGAGGTGTGCTACTGAAGAAGTATGTTTTCCAATATATACAGAAAACTTCCTATTGGTTAAATATAACCAAAACCATTTTAGAACAATACCCTGAATGTGTTTATGATGGATGGATGCACTTTCTTCAGCTCATACTCAGTCTAGAAATGAAAATTTTATGATCAACCATATCAAATGCTGAACTGAAATCTAAAAGAACCGAAGCAACAGAAATATATTTATTACAAGCCTGATCACTCTTTATTGCAAGTTTATAAAGTTGACCATAAAGATTTAGAGTCTAAAGTGTCAAAAGGTCTAAAGAACAAATTATTAGTAAAAACAGGTGCTTAACCTTCAGAAAATGTTGATCATCAACCTAAGGGGTTAAACTAAATATTATATGTGCTTTTTATTTTATTTCATATCAGGTATGCATTTATTGTCTTAAATTAAAGTATCAACATTGCTATTTCTGTAAAGACTGATGAAATGGAAAGAGAAAGGGTTTAGATTTTATTATGGGGAAAAATAGGCGTTGACAAATTTACAACAATATAGACTAAATATATTACATTTTCACAACAAAGCAGAAGGGATAAGTGGAAATCACGGGCTCTAATGATTTAAAAAAAAAAAAAAAAAGGTCACAGTGAGACCAAAGTTACTGAAAGTGTCAAATAAAACAGAAGACACTCACAGTTTGGGGGTAGCAATTCAGTGCTGTTATATCGTTTTATGGCCACTGACTCATAACTTATATGAGATGAATCTCTGGAACGTGATGAACTGAAAACTGTTTCTGCTCCTGATCGTGATCTGAATGAACCGTAAGCTGAACTTCCCAGAGACCATGAATCAGATCCATCATCTCCACTCACTATAATAATGAAAGCAGAGAGCAGATCAGAAGAACATTTACATTAATGTGTTTGACAGACACTTTTATCCAAAGAAACTGACATGACATTGAAGAAATGTATTCATCAGTTCATGTGATTGTAATTCATTCAGATGGTCAAAATTATGTCAACTCTAAATGGATCAATGGAGGATTCAATTCAATTCGATTCAATTGATTCACTGCAGCATTTTGATTCACATAGAAACAGAAAATATTAAATTATTACAATATTCAAGTTGTGTGATTTCTGCAGCTCTTGCCTGGTTTCCTAATGAAGCTAAACAGGGTTGAACCCGGTCAGGATAGGAAAACATCTGAGAAAAATTAAGACTGTAAGAGGTGTTAGTGAGTGTTAGAGCTCAACCTGAGGTCTGTGTGATGGACACTTTTAAACTATTTATTACTACATCTGAAAAGTAATGAGGAGGATTGTGAGATTGTGTGTAGATAATATTCATACAATTTTATAATTTCACTCACTGGTCAGTGATCTGATGTCTTCTCTACATTTGTCCAGTTGCTCTTCTGCCTTCTTTCTACCATCCATCTTCTGTAAAATCTTTCTGTCTATTTCAAAATGGCGGCCGTTGTTTTGTGCCACTGTCTCCTCAATCTTCTCCAGCAGCTCCTTGATCTGAGTGTCGTCACTCCTGTTGTGATTGTTGAGAACATGATACCTGTTCCCACATTTGTCCAGCAGCCGCTGGAGATCCTGTCCTTCACTCTCAATGTGCTGCTCTATAGATGTGTCTATCAGAGAGTCTCCACAGGTGAACAGAACTATAGTGTGACTCCAGACTCTCTCACTGAGAAGATCCAGATGATCCTGCACTGCTTTTCTCACAGTCTCTTTAAATCTAGTGTCCACATCTATGATCAGTAGTACAGCGTGTGGTCCTGGAGGACACAGAGACACACTCAGCAAAATCTCCTGTTTCAGTATCTCAGGACTCTTCTCTACAGTGTAATTACTCCACCATCCTGGAGCTTCAATGACAGTGATGTGTCTGTCTGCTACTTCTCCATGTCTCCTCACACACTGAGCAGATCTCTTCAAGTCAAACTCCTCTCTGCCCAGGATGGTGTTTCCTGATGAACTCTTACCAGCTCCTCTATACCCCATCAACACAATCCTCAGATCTGAGAGATGTTGAGCGTCACCTGAAACAAACAGAGAACAAAACACACTTATACAAAATGTCATTGTACTGAGAACATGTATCTGTATATGTGTCTGCTCTGTATACATTTAATAAATGGTCCAAAAATTCTAAAGATAGTTGCTTATCCATTTTTTATTTTCCTATACATATTGGTTATTGCAAAAACAGAAAAAGTTTTATATTTTATCTGGTTTAACCACAGTGGCTGTCATTGCATCATGGTCCATACAGGCACTATGGAAACTTCAATATATCAGCTCAGGAAGGTTGTTGTTGCTTGAAACAAAAACTGATCTTTAAAGCACATTACAAGGTTATAAACAAAATAAATACAGTCATTTCGCATATCCTTGTTCCTAAGACACTGTACTTTTGGGTCACTAGCAGTTAATAAACAAAACTCTTCGTCTTACAGAAGAACACTGAAGCCAGGACTACTTCTCTATCTATGACGAGTCACACATGTACTGGACGACTCCGCAGCGCTCTGTCTAAGATAGTCTAAACATAAACACTTATAGGTGTACCATAGTGATTCAGGATAAGACAAAAACCTGGTCTGGAAGATGGATTCATGATGTACTCATTATATACATTTTGTAAATTTTGAAATTTAAAACAAAATTTAAATAGAGAACATTTTAGGTTAAATGTAATGATCAAGATCACTCAAAGTTCATTCAGGATCGGTTTATAATGGGAAGGATTTGGATCTCTTTTTAGGGAGTGAAAATTAGAGCTAAACTGATTAACAAAAGCAGCTGTTCAAACAAAAACTAATTTTTCTTTAATGTCTTACAAAAAATGCAGGTATTAATAGGTAGGTAAATAATCCAGGTATTTCCTGGATTATTATGAAATCTTATCTTTAAGATGCAAATCTCTTGCAGTAAACCATAGATGACAACAGCACATATATGAGCTATTGTACTGTATCCCTGCATCAGCAACTACAGTTACTGTCTTTAAATAAAGCAACATGCAGCAGAACATCAGTGTTTCTCAGCTCATCATGACTGAAGCACAGGTGCTACTCTCCAGCATAAACTCACAAAACTCAGATACAGAAACAAAACATTAAACACTAACAGATCTCTCTAGATCTCAGCATCTTCACTTATTACAATCCACTCTGACTTTATTTCTTTCATTCAAAACTTCTTAATGAGGTGTTGATGTTTTATTGAAAATAATAAAGTTTGAAGTCACCGTTATGGAGGTAAGTGCTTGCTTTAGTTGGGCTCCTGACCCTTGACGTTTTAACTTTCGTGTTTCTACACTTGTGTGTTTCTAAAGCTTCTACACTTGTGTTTCAAGATTCAGCATATGAACCTCAACAATGGTGTCAGTTCTGAGCATCACAAAACAAGCTACTAAAGTCACAAAAAGATTTTTGTTGAGGTTCATACACTGATTCAGGATGTCTGTGTGAGTCTAAAAGACACTGCTCAAATCTCTCTGTATAATGAATTTTACAAAAACTGAACATTTAACCATCACATTGGATTGTAACAAAAAAAAAAGACTAACAGTTAACACACTCAAAGTTTAGACTCTGGAGAGGATCAGTGAATCAGGACAATCCATGATGATTGAATCACCATCACTAAATAACCAAATCCATCTGATCAGAATTTCTCTGGCAATTTTTGCTGTAACAAGCGTGTTTTAGAAACACAGTAGTTAAAGCAACCAGAGAAAATCTAATGTTAAAATGTCAAGAATCAAGAGCCCATCTAACGCAAACACTCATCTCCATAACGGTGACTTCAAACTTTGAACTTTCAAACAAAAAGGACATTCTGTTAACTTCCCAAATGTCCTCTTTGTAACATTCTTGCACGACCATAAATTAACCAAAATAGAACGTCTCCCTAAACTCATATCAGGAATGTTATTAAAAGACCAACAGAGGACCATGTGGGAACGTTCTGTTAATGTCCCAAATGTCCTCTTTGTAACGTTCTTATGTGACCATAAAAATTAACCAAATTGGAACGTTCCCCTAAAGTCATATAAGGAACCTTGAATTGCAGAACTTTCATTACCAAAAGAGCAGTGTTGGGCACATACTTTAAAAAAGTAATTAGTTATAGTTACTAGTTACTTCTCACAAATAGTAACGGAGTTAGTACTGAGTTACATCATTATAAAAGTAACTAATTACCAGGGAAAATAACTATTGTGTTACTTTAAAACAAATTAAAATATGTCAAATAACTTGAATGCCCCCATTATTAAATATAAGTCTAAGAATAAATTATTTTTGATCCGACTCGTGACTCATGATCCGCTCTTTCTAATGAAATTTCTCTGTACTGTACAATACATGTTGGTAGCCATTAAAGAAAATGTAGTTTTATATTTATGTTTAAATAGCCTATGTTATGTTTTAAATTCATTTACTTGATTATGAAAAGTGAACAGCATGAGTAAGATGCATCATAAGATGCGCAATATATCGGGAGTCATGGAGTGGGTCAGACATGATTTTGACCACTTCATTAAGTTTTGTTTGGTAGAAAGCCTTTCTTTAAAGTGAATTTCGTTTTGTAAAAATTGTATCTTAATTTTAATCAATGTTTCATCAACCAATTGCCTGGATTTAATAAATAAGAAGCAAATATAGCGGACAATATAATCATGGCAGGCGCAGGTGCGATCACTGGCGCGTGAACTGGAGCCCGTCTTACACGCTAGAGAACCGAAACTCAGCGTATAGGCTGCTTGCCTCACAGACATGAGAAATATATCTATAGAAAGCTTGAAATATCTAATAACGAAAAGAAATAGGCTACTCTGATTATGTATCCTAATCCGAATTAAATGTGCATTTTCTCTCTAGGCGCGTCCAGTATGCGGAGATGATGAGAGTCAGCAATGTCAACTTCATCTTCGCAGCCGACACTGATTCAGAAAACATTACTTTATTAATAAACAATTAAAATGTCTCCTTGCTATGTTTTATCACATTCATAATTATTACTTTTGCCGGTTCTTTATGGCAAGCTTTATGCGTGCTCGAGTCCATAGACTATATTAGGCCTATGTAAACGCTCATTATTATGGTTTATTCTCTCCAGTATTTAAGAAATTAAATTAATATAAATGTGATTAGTCAACTAATGGCTTAAATGAACAACTACTAGTCGACTAGAAAAACTTATTTCACATATTTTCGATCCAACATGTCACAAAGGGTAGTCTGGTTTAAGCTCGCGCTCAGCTCGCATGCTCACAGACAAACACACACAAAGCATCGTTCATTATTATCAGTTTAAAATTATGTTTGTGTATGGCTAACCGCAGCACACACCAGAGAAAAAACTTTGCAGGTCCTCTGGCTGAGAGAGAGCTACTCAGATGAAAACTGCTTCAGTGAGTTCAATTATAGTAACGCGGCATTTTTTTCCCAGTAACGGTAACGGCAGAAAGGGAGAAAAAGTAATTCGTTTGATTACTCGTTACTGAAAAAAGTAAGGCCGTTAGTAACACCATTTCTTTATAATGCCATTATTCCCATCACTGCAAAAGAGGACATTTTAGGAACGTCCCTAATGTTCTGTAAATGTTTTCGTCACCTTTAGAGAACTTTTACGGAACCTTGCACAAGGTCATGAGAACATTGCCTTCTACATGGGCCTCAACCCATCTTCTTTGAGACGAATCAGAGGTATATTTAAAAATATCCTTAGTCCTCCAAGGTTTACAATGATTGTGAGTGGCTGCCCAAATTTTGAAGATAAAAAATGCATCCATCCATAAAAAAATTAATCCATATGACTCCAGGGGGCTAAAAAAGGCCTTCTGAAGTGAAGCAAAGCGATGCATTTGTGTAAGAAAAATATCTGCTTCTGGCAGACGACTGTAGGCATATTAAACATCGATTTGGGCGGAAGAGCAACCTTTGACCTGACGTGATGACACATTGACGAACGCGGAGGCGCAGAGGAGAGATCAAAACAAAACACAGGTCACAAATAAGAATGGTAAAAGATGACGCGTAAGACGTCATGGCATTGTGGCAGATGTTTGTGTGGAGAGTTGGAATCTGTGAAGCATGTAATGGAGTGTGAAATTCATCGTGATGCAAGAATCCGGATGTTTTCTGATCTGTTGGAGTCCGGAGTCTCATCTATATCTTTGAAATCAATTCTTGAAAATAAGGATTATGAAACAACAAAGATTGTTATAAACTTTTTACTCCACACTGGGCTTTATTTGAGGATTTAATATATAAGATGGAGTTCTTCAGATGATCTGAGGAGAGCAGCAATACACTTTTGAAGCGTCTAAGCTGCCGCAAATTACACAAGAAAAAGTAGTCATGACCAGGGATGAGCAGTATTTATGATACATGTATTTCAAATACGTATTTCAAATACAGAATTGTATTTTGTAATTTGTATTTGATAGTGTTGATGAAAATGGATTTGTATTTTGTATCAAAATACATTTAAATAATTTTAAATAATTTTAAAATACTGTAAAATACTTTGTAAGAAGTCTACATCATGACAATATAAAAATGCGGCCTCTGATTGGTGCCTACTCAGTGGTTTGCCCAGACTTGTTGAGATCAGAACAGATGTTAAATTTATATAAACTTTTATAGATTATATAATCTAATAGTTTTTCAAATTACATAATGCTCTTGAAAACTATTATACTGAACAGCAGCCCCCTATATTTATGATTTACAATCAATTGATTAATTAGTTAGAAACTAGTGATGGAGTATTTTATCCATCCAATAGAAAACAATTGTAGAATTTGTTTGCTTACTATAAAAGCTAGAAGTGTTTTGAGGCCTCTTGGCCTTTGTAACTGTAAGGGTCAAGCAAGTTTACTTGACCACTGAGCATATTTTGTTGGTAATTTTCCACCAGACAACAGGTGGCTGCAAAATGAACAAGACCATCATTAAGGGTGTCATGTGAAGGCCTCTTGCCTCTGGGGTGTGTTGACTGTTTTGATACAATGTTTCATTTGGCCAATGGGAAAAGGGTTGACCATCAAATTGGCAGAAGGCTCATGAGAAATGAAGTCAAAAGATGTACAGTAGCTGGACGCTGGTCACCCTTACTAAGAAAATTCTCTTACATAAGCAACACCTGCAATTATATTAGTGAAGTGTCTATGGCAGAAAGGTCGGGGAGTACATGGGAAGGAGGTGTGGGAGAAGAGCCCACGTAGATGATATCATGGAAAATAACTGTTAGGGTGAATATTACCAGCCAATGATATTAATTTGGTGTGTTTTAAGAGATAAGAAAAAGCCAATGATATTAATTTGTTGTGTTTTTAAGAGATAAGAAAATTGTATAAAACTGTGCCCGGCTACGGGAGCCTCAGATGCGGAGCTGGCATCTCTCACTTTGTTGCTTGACAATAAAGTTAAATACTTCTGAGACCGGAACTTAGACTCTGCGAGTTTTTCTTTGAGACCAGATCTGAAGGGACAAAGAGACATCGAATCTGCCAACATAATTGGCGAGCCTTGAGCCAGGAGCCAGGAGCCAGGAAGAGGTCGAGGTGGAACTGCGGTGGGTGTGTGGCATGAGGCTTCACAAACAAAGGCACTATACAAATAAGGTAAGCAATTTTGCTTATTTGTTTTTTGTGTGCCCCTTGTGAGCTAATTGCCTGCGGGTGACTGCCTAAGACTTCACCAAAACAAACCAAATTTAAAATGAAATGAATAAAAATTTTAATTGAAATGACTAAAATTTAAAATGAAATGAATAAAAATGTAAATTGAAATGACTAAAATTTAAAATGAAATTAATAAAAATTTAAATTAAATGACTAAAATTTAAAATAATTGATTGAATTGATTAAAATAAAAGAGAAGTAACTTCCAGGTCCCAGGGGTAGCACGTGCATGTGTCTAAGTGTTGTTTGTCTTTATATGCAAGAAGTGCGTTTTTTGTTAGCCTGTGTGGGGCTTACATGTCTGCCTGAATTGCCTGTGTGGGGCATAAAATATTTATTTATACGCAAGAAGTGCATTTTTTTGTCTGCCTGAGTGGGGCACATAAATGTTATATGTCTGTATGTGAAATATGTCTGTCTGTAAGGGTGAAAAGCACTGAAGTGTGTGATCACGCTTGTCTGTGTGATAGCCAGAGCGGACGGGAGGACCCGGCGCTGAGCGGGGGCTCAGAGCTGGCTGCCAGATAGACAAGAACTGTTAGTTGTAAATAAAGAAGGCCTTGAGAAGAGAGGGCGATTTGATAAAAAAAGTGACTGAGATGTATAATATTGTGTATAATGCAGAATTAGGTAGAAAGTAAAATAGAATTGCTCGGGTTGTTTCTAACTGCTTTTTGTTGCTTGATGTAAAATGTGCTGTGATCCAGACAGGGAAACACAGCACTTAATAAGTCAAAACAATTAAGAAAAAAGGTATTAGAGAATTTTTTTTTTTTTTTTTTTTTTTCATTTTGGCAAAAATTGTTGCATATTAAATTTTTATTGATTGGTCTAAAATTGATAAAAGCATATGAGAAGTGTTGTTTGGAAGCATATGTGAATATTCCTGCAGGTTTTGTGAAATGGAAAAACAAGATTGTTAATGGACATTAAAATTCAAAATTATAAATGTGATTAAAAAATGTAAAAGAATTGTTTAAGAATTGATGAAAGGATTCCCAGAAATTGTTTTTTTCATTAATTTGGACACTTTCCACACTGCTGCGATCCAGACGGGGATACACAGCCCTTGATAAGTCAAAACAATAATGGAAAAGGTAACAGAGAAAACTGTTTTTCCATTTTAGCAAAAATTGGTGTATAATAAATTTTTATTGCTTGGTATAAAGTTGGCAAAACTGTTTGAGAGTGTGTTAAAAAATACATGTAATATTCCTGTTGGTTTTGTGAAATGGAAAACCAAGTTTTTAATGGACACTGAAATCCAACATAATAAGGGAATGTAAATATTGTAAAAGAACTGTTGAAAAAACTACGAACATTCCCAGAAATTGGCTCTGTTGTTTATTTGGAAACTTTCCAGACTGTAAGCGCTGCGATCCAGATAGGGAAACACAGCCCTTAAAGTCAAAACAAGTAAGGAAAAGTTCATAGAGAAAACTCTGTTTCTCCATTTTTTGCAAAAACTGGTGTATAGTAATTTTCAATGTGTGCTGCGTGAGTGAAAACCCAGGTGTGTGATTGAGCCTGCATTGAGAGAACTAGAGTGAAGATAAGGGAGGGGCTGCCTCTGATAGAGGGAGGAGAAAACTTGAGAGAGCAGTAAAGGCGGGGATGCGAGAGGAGAGAAGTATGTGTGTGTACAGGGAGGAAGACAGAGAGAAAAAGTTCACCCTTTCTGATTGTGACTATTTTATAAACCAGAAAGTGGGGAACAAATTCCAACAGAAACTTTGAACAAAATTTTGATTATTGAACAACATTATTCCCACCAGTGGACCTGAAATAGAGGAACTGCCTGTTTAAAATACCTAAGAAAGACTAATCAAATATCTTAATATTGTCTGATCATTGTGGTGATAACTAGTTAAGAAAAGATGCAAGCTGGGATTAGAAAGGCATATAGCCTACTAAAAAAGTGTGAAACATATAGTCATAATTTAGAATATAATAGCATCAACACCTGTAGAGATGCCAAGGTCTTGACATCAATTACACAGAGATACTATAGGATGGCCTCCAGAAAATAGGGAAAAAGGACAAAAAGCTTAAATACAGGCAAGCAGAGGAAACGTGGTTATGTGCAGAGAAACTGAATCTAAAAATTAAAAATCTAATTAAAATTAGGGAGACAGGTCAAAGGGAGATAGGAAAGATCACTTCACCATGAACTACCTTATGGCCCTTCAGAGAAACAGATGTCTGAAATAACAGGAAGAGTAGGGAAAGAGGTAGGGCTATACGATATTGAAAAAAAATGCAATATGAGATACGATATTGATTTAAAGGTCAAAGACATCAAGCATTAAAACAATAAGTAGAATACACCTTTAAATTGTTGTTGTTTTAAATACATCAGAATGGCTCTGTTTAATTCATAGTTAGAACATAATGCAAACCATAGAGAGTAATTTGTTTTTCTTCTGAGCAAAAATTTTAAATTAGTTTTTTACCATGATTTACAGAACACACGCTAAAATTGTCATTCAGTATAGCAATCTTGTCAGGGATATTAAAACAAACAAAAAAAAATCTATATGTCATATAAAAGACCCCCCAATGCTAATTACTTGTAATTTACATTTTAAACTTTGCCACTATCCTAGGTTTTGCCCATTTGTCAGCAATAATGTTTTATTCATTCAAAATGCAATAAAATTTAGTATGCTCGATTATTCTTTTATATATTTTAATACGTGCAGAGTATGTTGTTTTAAATTTTTACAAATATAAGTGTTACACTGAATGACAATGGAACATTATTTCTCCAACATTTTGACATTTTATTATTCCAAACTTATTTGAAACCTTAGAAGTAGACATTTTACTTGTATTTAATTAGCTTTCTATGGATATAAAATCACTTTTGTAAATTTCTATTGATGTGGACTAAACGTCTTTGACCCTTAAAGGCACAGTATGTAGTATTTTTGTCACTAGATGAAGAAGCGTATGAGGTAACACAGCGCTGTTTATCATATTAAATGTATTTGAGTTGCTGCAGAGCGTTCACTTGTTGCACACTGCAGTAAGCTAGATCGATATTAGAATATCATTAAAAACTAATATGACATAACCTACTATGCTCATATGAATACTCAGCAAGACAGGTATTTAGACTTAGATTGTGGAGGGCCATAGAGGAGAACTGGAGTTGGCATTGCGCGCTGTCCAAGAGGCGGCTTTTCTGTGCATACTTTTCGGGGGGTGCCAGATGACGTGAGTACCGCAATGGGTTGTTTGAGTTTTCGGAGGTTTATTACGTTTAATAACTCTATTTTAATGTCAAGCTAATAATATATAAGTAACAGTCGTGTGCCCAGTTTATTCCCTGCTATATGCATTGGCCTAAAACTTTGACCTTTTACTACTTTTTGAAGTAGCCTATTAAAATCATTCAGCTATCACAAGCTGAAATGTAGGGTAAAGAAGAAAGAGAGATAAGCACATCAAGTTACAGGAAGAAGTTAGCAGATGCACATAGAACACATGAGGATGAAAGGGAAATCAAGCATCAAGCCATGAGGGACTCAAGAAAAGAGACACCAAGGCCGTACAAAGGAAACCTAAAGAAAAGAGAGACATCTAATTCAAGTCTGTCCAATATAAACAGTTAGAGTGAGACATAAGAAGGACTGATAAATGAATAAAAAAAAGGGGGGGAGTAAGCCCTGAGAAAATAACTGGCAAAAAATTGATTTCAGAGATAGCAAAAGACAATCAAAGAGTTAAAGGTGCCCTAGAGTTAAAAATTGAATTTATCTTGGCATAGTTGAATAACAAGAGTTCAGTACATGGAATACATGGAAATGAGTTTCAAACACCATTGTTTCCTCCTTCTTATAAATCTCATTTGTTTAAAAGACCTCCGACAAACAGGCAAATCTCACATAACACCGACTGTTACGTAACAGTCTGGATCATTAATATGCACACCCCCAATATTTGCATATGCCAGCCCATGTTCAAGGCATTAGACAAGGGCAGGCAGTATTAACATCTGGATCTGTGCACAGCTGAATCAACAGACTAGGTAAGCAAGCAAGAACAACAGCGAAAAATGGCAGATGGAGCAATAATAACTGACATGATCCATGATATCATGATATTTTTAGTGATATTTGTAAACTGTCTTTCTAAATGTTTCGTTAGCATGTTGCTAATGTACTGTTAAATGTGGTTAAAGTTACCATCGTTTCTTACTGTATTCACGGAGACAAGAGCCATCGCTATTTTCATTTTTAAACACTTGCAGTCTGTATAATTCATAACACAACTTCATTCTTTATAAATCTCTCAACAGTGTGTAATGTTAGCTTTAGCCACGGACACTATCAAACTCATTCAGAATCAATCAAAAATAAACATCAAAATAAACACTGTAATTATGAGATGCATGCTGCATGATGAACACTTTGTAAAGATCCATTTTGAGGGTTATATTAGCTGTGTGAACTTTGTTTATGCACTGTTTAAGGCAAGCGCGAGCTCCGGGGGCGGAGAGCACGAGAATTAAAGGGGCCGCGCAAGGAATCAGTGCATATATAATTATGGCTCAAAATAGGCAGTTAAAAAATGATAAAAAAAATAATCTATGGGGTATTTTGAGCTGAAACTCACCGCCACATTCAGGGGGGGACCTTAGACTTATATTACATCTTTTAAAAAGACGTTCTATGGCACCTTTAAGTAAATGATTGTGAGCTAATGTATACTGGTTTAGGTTTAGGGAAAAGATGTAGAGAAAACAATTATCAAATGAGTACATAAAAGAGTAACTCCATGAGCCCTGTATGACAAAACTGAATTTCGTTCAGTTTACAATGTTTGGGACCTCTCTAAGTTAGGGTTTTCTGTTTTTTGGTTGGCCTGGTTGAGTTTCGGTGAGTTGATTTTTGCCAATTGTGGCAGCGGTCTGTTGTTAGAGGTGGTATATTGCGCTGACAGAAAGGTTTGGTTTGTCAGCCGTTTGTCGGTCTGGTTGGATGTTTGTACAGTGGTGAAAATGTTATCTTTCTGCTGTCCAAAAGGCAAACAATGTCAGTCTTTGTGTTTTAGACTTTTTTTAGCCAACACGATTTTTCACTTCGGATGATGGATTGACTGTGACAGTTGGCGGTGTTTGGTGAGGGTAAATTTTTGATTTTGGAATGAGACCTTGAGCTGCGAAAATTTAGGAAAGGACCCAGAACTCAAAAAGAAGAGGCTAAATGACACAAAAGGGGCAGAAGATCCTGTTAATTCTATAATATAACAATAGGCCCACAAGGAGCAGGAATGCAGGTGAAAAAAGTTAAGTTTCGAATTCCAAATTCTATTCCACATGACACTTTGTATGTAGAGGATGCCACTTAAAATATTTAGGTACAATGATGAAACGAGCATTAAAAAAAGTAAATGGGAAGCCATAGACAAACCTCTCAAAAACTGTATTCAAAAACAGCTTAAGTACTAAGAGAAATGAAAAACAAGTACATATGTAAGATTGAAGAAAAAAGCTAAACTAGTTTGAATTAAAAGTAGGCCAATTGAACAATTACCAAGAAAAATAGATAAAAATAGATAAGTAACCCTGAAAGAAAATAATATTGCATAAATGTTAGTTGACCGGTCCATAGGGAATTAAATTAATAAGCAGGCCTGCTAACAGGGATTGATCCGGAGGATTGCACAAACTGGTGGCCACCAAAAACATTGGAGTTTTCTCCTTAGTATAAGTGGTTTGTGCAGTTCCCTGAGGAAATCCAAATAACTGACAGAAAGGATTATAGAAATAATTGGAATAAAATTTTAAAAAATAGAGACGCTAGATGTGGGTTTTACAGCTGTATTACTGACATGTCATATGAAGACACCTGAAATTTGTATCTTGTTATCCCTGGGAGACAGTTTGAAATTTGATCCATTGCAGAGATTCTAAGATTTTTGGATTGTGTTAATTAAAATAAATTTGGACATTGTGTTGAATAAGCAAGATTGTGTGACCAAGCTAAACAGACATTTTTAACACACTTTATACAGATTATACAACAATTAGATTGATTGGTTTAACCCTAAAAGGTTTGCGAGAATAGGTATCAATAATAAGAGTTATTAAAATACTATGGTATACATGTGACTGAAAATAAGGCTACTAAGACAGACGGAAATGCTGCTATTTTCTGCATTCTGCAAAAAAGAAAAATGCTTGCTGTTTTCTGCAAAAAAGAACTTGCTTTATTAAAATGGCATGGGGAAACGGCTGTTATCAACCAGATGAGACTTTGTAGAATTTATAAAGGATAAATTTGATTAATGCGGTTCTCTGAGTGTTCAATCTCCAGATGACTTCTGGGATGGCTGCCTTGACATACTAACTGAAAGCAACTGGACTGTGCAACAAGTGAGATCAAGAAGCAAGGACATGGCTGCAGAGAGGAGAAGAGGCATTGGTTGATGGGCCTTCACTCCCCCTGAGAGAGGAATCTGAAAACTTCTGAGGGGCTGATATGGACAAAGACAGAGTCAATGCGGTAATGACTGAGAAAACATGCTGTTATCATGCAAATGGTCTCCTCCGCAGCTTGATAAAAAGTCAGACTGAGGAGAGGCAGAGAGACAACAGCTTTCAGAGTCAAACCACTGTCACACCATGACACCAGGCCCTTGAATGCCATCACAGACTGACAGAGCAAAAGCATCGGATGAGGAGGGAAACACTCAAACAGCCGCCCGACCAGTTCGACTGATCCCTGAACTGAGCAGAAGGACTTCATCCTTTCCTAAAGCACAGGTGATACATTTCCAAATATCAACAGAGACTTCTTCAAATTTTATTGATTAGCCATATTAATTGTATTTTGATTATTCACTGGTCCAACAGCAGTTCTCTGCATTCTGTTAAGATAACACTCTTTATCTGCTTTCTTTCAATAGACATCAGTCCAGCCATAAGCATTAAAAATCAGAAAGAAAGAAAAGGAGGAGAGGTTGAGTGTTTGCTTAACTCAACAATTAACTAAAATTGGGACTGGACTTAGCTTAGTGAGGGGATATTGAATTAACTAACTAAGGGCAAATACATAATTAGATCATTGATGAAGTTGTACAATGTAGAGAAACATTTTAGACTGAGCTGATGAGGGGGCATAGTGAAGTGAAGGGGACATAATGTACTTGAAAAAAAATGTGGATGATAAAGCTATGGTACTGGTCACTCCATCTTTGCTCATAGTTAGTTTATGAGCTAGATCTAAAGTAGTAATTTCAAAATTACAAATGTATGATATCACAAAGGCTGTTATTACCAGGGATTGCATGATGTTGATACTGTATTGTTGGTCATCAATTCAAAATAATGGTGATATACAAAGTCAATTCAAAGAGCAGCTTATGACAAACTGGGAAAAAAGGCTTAAGACAAAAGATTAAATTAATAGATGAATGACAAATTAGCTTTTAGAAATTGAAATCGGTTCTTTAACACTGCGATATGTCCCAGACTTAGCAGATCATTTGATTTATTAGTTAATTGCAACATTTGGGTTTTATGACTGTGGTGTTTAACACAACTACATAACTAATACTGATCAGCTGTGTTATTGGAAACATTTAGACACTGTCAAATGGGGAATGCCACATGGCCTATGTTCAGTAGATCATGTCATTAGAATTTTGCTACTAATTTAGTATTGGTGGTATTCGAACCTTGATATTTAGGATGGTAAATTGCATAAAAAATTAAATAAATATTGATGAGTCAATTTAGAGGCATACTCTATAACGATATAGGATGACAAATGATTACACCAGCAACTCTTAGATGTGCATGGTTTTTAACCATTGCGCAAGGGGGGAAGTGACAGATGATTTGAAGTGACAAGTTACTGACAGATGATTTGATGATTTTTTTTTTTTTTTTTTTTTTGATAAATGATTGATATTTTTCATTTTTAGCCAAATGCAACATTTGTGTCCAAAACAATGTCAGAAAAGGTGTGAACATGGATTTGAATGGTCAACCAAGGGGAATACCAAATTAATTTAAGGATGGAGTAAAATCAGAATTTGAGTATATTTGTGAGTATAATTTATGAAAAAATATGAATAACATTTATTGTGATTAACAGAAGTTCATTAACCATGCTGAAGAACACTGTAATGTTGGGGACCCACAAGCAAAAAGACATGGCAAATCAGACAAACATTAAATTGGTTATTTGCAGAAGAAAAGAGGTGTTTGTGAAGTATATGAAGCTAACTGTTGTACTTATGTTCCAAATAATACAGCTCCTGATGGATCATTCAACAAGGCAATGAAAAAACTGAATAATTCGAGAAGAAATCACTGAAATAAAGGAGATAAGCATATTGGGAACTAGTTTGATAAAATATTTGAATTACAGGGTAAATGATTTACTAAAGTGAGAATAATAATGGCAGTGGCTGTTCTGTTGTATTGTGCCTTTTCTCGGATCAATGATGGCCAATGCAGCTGCCAAACAGATGATCAATGTATCTGTAAGATGATCTGGAGACAATATCGGATGCACCATTTCTGGAGTGTATCCAACTGGTCCAGGGCTGGATGAACTGGACAAATTTCTGTAAGACCAACTACATAAAAAGATGGAAGGGGTGCCTTTTTATTTTTATCACAAAGTTTGATAATGTTTTTTGGTGAGAAAGGGAGTTAGCCACATCATGTTTTTTCTTTGGGGGAAAAACAAAGTAAGTAATTTAGAACATGGGTAGAGTAGGCAGTTAGTAAGTGGCCGTTGTGTTTGTTATTTTGGCTAAAACCCCCTTCCTGTTTTTATTTTCATTTTTATCTTTTATTATTATTGTGTTTTTTTTTCAAGTTATTATACTTATATTACACTACATGAATGAGAGGGGACGACTGAGGGTCTGAAGCAGGTCATTATCCGTGTTACAAGGTAATGCAACCAGATTTAAAGGGAAATGACAAGAATGTTTTCTTAAATTTCTTTCTAAATTATATTCATTCATTTACTCATCATTACTTTGGAGTTGTAATGTGTACTTACTAACCTACTGAAAAGTCCAATGGAACTCAAAAGAAGAAAGGATCGACGAGCACATCAGTGCTTGGCAGCCTGGGCAGACTCTACTGGTGGTTTAAAAACCCGCTGTCAGCCCCAACACCAGATAGTGCCCTAGGAAGAACCAGGGTACTTCTGGCAACGGTGGAGCAGTCCAGATAGCACTCCAGGCGACCGGAAGCGCCTGAGAGTTCCTCTGACACCATGGGAAAACCAGTGCACCAAAATTAATAATCTTATATTAACCATAATGAGTTTAATCACTAATATATTCTACATAACCATGACAACCATGGACAAGGCCAAGACATTCCATGCACATGCTTTAACATGAATTTGTTGATTTATTTTTGATTTTGTTGACCCCCTAGAGTTTAGTTAGGGAGGCAGAGCCTTTTACACTTCCCTAGTAAAACTGTGGGTGGTGATGTTTGACTCTGACCTCTTCTGAGTGCAGTCACATGAGGCAGCCATTTGGTAGTGAGAGTGAGGACAAATATTGGTCCTGAGATGGAAGATGAGAGGGCTGACTTGTGAGGTTGCACTCTGGGAAAAGGGAAATGGAAGTGGGAATTAAGAGATTCCCAGAGGGGGGATATGATGGAGTATTTTATCCATCCAATAGAAAACAATTGTAGAATTTGTTTGCTTGCTATAAAAGCTAGAAGTGTTTTGAGGCCTCTTGGCCTTTGTAACTGTAAGGTCAAGCAAGTTTACTTGGCCACTGAGCATATTTTGTTGTAATTTTCCACCAGACAACAGGTGGCTGCGAAATGAACAAGACCATCATTAAAGGGTGTCACGTTGTAACACTCAGCCTATATAAGGCAGTTTACACAACATCAACTGGTTCTTAATCCCTTTCTTTTAATTGTGTTTGAATAAAATACTCTACAAAATAAATATACAGTACAGTCCAAAAGTTTAGAACCACTAAGATTTTTAATGTTTTTTAAAAAGTTTCGTCTGCTCACCAAGGCTACATTTATTTAATTAAAAATACAGTAAAAACCGTAATATGTGAAATATTATTACAATTTAAAATAACTGTTTTCTATTTGAATATATTTCACAAAGTAATTTATTCCTGTGATGCAAGCTGAATTTTCAGCATCATTACTCCAGTCTTCAGTGTCACATGATCCTTCAGAAATCATTCTAATATGCTGATCTGCTGCTCAATAAACATTTAATGTGTACAATTGTACAAATATTTGTGTACAATATTTTTTTTCAGGATTATTTGATGAATAGAAAGTTCAAAAGAACAGTGTTTATCTGAAATCTAATCTTTTGTAACATTATAAATGTCTTTACTGCCACTTTTGATTGATTTAATGCATCCTTGCTGAATAAAAGTATTCATTTCTTTAATTTCTTTTCAAAAAAATAAAAAAAAATTCTTACTGACCCCAAACCTTTGAACGGTAGTGTATAATGCTACAGAAGCTTTGTATTTCAGATAAATGCTGTTCTTTTGAACTTTCTATTCATCAAGGAATCCTGAAAAAAAGTACACAACTGTTTTCAACATTGAAAATAATCATAAATGTTTCTTGAGCAGCAAATCAGCATATTAGAATGATTTCTGAAGGATCATGTGACACTGAAGACTGGAGTAACGATGCTGAAAATCAGCTTTGCATCACAGGAATAAATTACTTTGTCAAATATATTTAAATAGTACACAGTTATTTTAAATTGTAATAATATTTCACAATATTACTGTTTTTTACTGTATTTTTAATTAAATAAATGTAGCCTTGGTGAGCAGACGAAACTTCTTTTAAAAACATTAAAAATCTTAGTGGTTCCAAACTTTATATATATATATATATATTATATATATAAACAAAAATGTATGTATGTGTGTTGGAATAGTCCGTTTCAGTCCAATGTAAAGTATGAGTGTATGTGTGTGTGTTGAATCGGCCTCACCGGAAAGGCTTTTAGTCCGGGAGCACGATGTACAGCGTTGTCCTGTTCAGAATCCCAACGGTGAAATTAATCCAATGGATATTATTTCCACAACGAGATAACCATTCCCAGATGATGACAACCAAATAGTAGTGTAGAGCGATCGATCGCTTAATCCAAGCAATGAATGAGAGCGTCCTCTCCCGAACACCGGCAAACCGGCTTCTTTTAACGGAAGTCACAATCAGCTGCTCAACCCCATGACGTCAAGGGGTTTCCCTGGATCTTCCCGACAGAAGTCTCGCGTGAGAAAACGGGAACACAAACACATTTCCGGGGAATATAACACAGGGGGAAAACATATATACAAAACAGCTGTACTTATATTACTAATAAAAAATCATTTACAGCAGTATAAATATTCCCCCATTATGTGGCCGTGCTACATAAAATCCCCCCCCAGCCAGCGGCATCGGAGGAGAACGTCCATAATAACGCTTCAGGTTTACCACATTTAATACGTCTGTTCTAGGTGGGTTGCCCCAGCACACCGTGTAATTAATTGGCCCTGTTTTACTCTTTATTTCAGCTGGACCCTCCCACTTGGGCGCTAGCTTGGCAGAGAACTTATCTGATGAATTAGAGAGAGAATGAGTTTTAATCCAAACCAGGTCACCCGTTTGAAACTGCGCATTTTTTCTACGGTAATTATAATACCTAGCTTGTTTGGCTTGACACTTCCTAATTCTATTCTTCACCTCCTCCGCCATGATGTTTTGTCTTTCCACCAGGGAATATGCCGCTTGATCAGGTGAAGGTGGTCGATGGATTAGGCGTTCCAGTGGTCCCAGAATTGGCCTACCCATCATGAGCTCAGCAGGTGTCCTTCCTGTGGTTTCCTGTTGGGTGGTGTTGATGGCATAGCAGAACTCTGGCAGCCACTGGTCCCAGGTCTGATGTTGTTGACCCACAAAAGCAGCAATCATTGTCTTTATGGTTCGGTTAAATCTCTCAGTTAAATTTGACTGTGGGTGGTAGCTCGTTGTTAGTTTTTGAATGCAACCCCATGTCTTGCACAGATCGCCCAGAAGGCTGGAAGTAAATTGGGGACCCCTATTGGACACCAGGTATTTGGGCACCCCCCATCTGGTAAATATCTCCTCCCTAAGTATTTTTACTATTTTCTGGGTCTTGCCATCTCTCAATGGGAACATTTCCACCCACTTAGTGAAATAATCAACAATGACAAGGAGGTAAGTGTTCTGTTTTTTACTGCTTGGAAATGGTCCCATTAGGTCCACCCCTAGCATGTATCCCGGTTCCGTGATCGGTGAACTCTGCATAAATCCATACAGTTTTGTATTGCTGGGTTTATATTTCTGGCATACCTCACAGCCTTTGACATACTGCCACACATCCTTCCTGATGGATGGCCACCATGCCACATCCAGGATTTTCAGCAGGGTTTTCAACTGTCCCAGATGGCCACCTAGGGGATTATCATGGTAATAATGCATGAAGTCAGTGGTTAACGAGGAGGGTACTACCAACTGATACTTCTCTCCCTTATTCCTTAAAGGAACTTTGCGGTACCACACCCCTTGGTGGTCTTCAAAGGTGATGGGGCTGTTCCTTGACTGATCGAGGTTGGATGCCAGATTGCAGGTAAGTGATAATATTGTCCAAACGTTGGGCTTGAGCAATTTCTTCCAGAGAGTGGGGTAAGGTGGACGAATGTTGCGATGACATGGATAGACACGGTGCATCATTTGCAGAACACGGCTCCTGGACCCGGGATAAAGCGTCAGGTCCCAAGTTAAGGCAGCCCTTTCTGTGATGGACCTGAAAGTTGAATTGTTGCAGGCGGAGTGTCCAGCGGGTTAGACGGGAGAGGAGGTTTTAGGGCAGTTGAATGCCCAGGAGAGTGCTGAGTGGTCAGTGAAAACATCAAAAGGCCTTCCCTCCAAGTAATGCCTCTACTTTTCAACATCCCAAACCACTGCTAGACATTCCTTTTCAGAAGTGCTGTAATTCTTCTCGGCCCCTGTTAAGGTCCGTGATGCATACGCCACCACTTGTTCTCCTTCATCCGAGTGTTGAGTGAGGATGGCGCCCAGTCCTACATCACTCACATCAGTATGAACCTGGAAAATTTTTGTTGAGGTCAGGTTGTATCAATACAGGTGAGTTCTGTAATCTTTGTTTAAGAGCATCCATACTAGCCTGACACTCTGGAGTCCATTCCCACTTTATTCCTTTCTTTTTGAGGTGGTTCAAGGGAGCAGATATGTCAGCGAAGTGGGGAATGAACTTATGATACCACCCTGCCAGGCCCAAAAACCTCTGAAGAGCTTTGAGATCTTGTGGAGGAGGGAACTCATCAACGGCCCTGGTCTTTTCTCGATCAATCTCCACCCCCCTCTCAGAGACTATATGGCCTAGAAATTTGAGCTGGCGCTTGAAGAAGTGGCATTTCTTCATGTTCAGCGTCAAATTGGCTTGGGTAAGTTTATGTAGAACCGTTTTGATATCTTGAATGTGTTGTTCTTGTGACTTTGAATAAATGATGATGTCGTCGATATAGACAAAACATATTTTCCTAGATATAACCCTTTGGTGGTGATAAATGCGGTCTTCTCTCAACTCAACTCCTTCATTTCAACCTGCCAGTACCCAGACTGTAAATCTAATGAACTAAACCAAGAAGCACCTTCAAGGGACTCAAGGATGTCATGAATCAAGGGCATTGGGTAAGCGTCAGGTACAGTCTTGCTGTTTAGCTTCCTATAGTCCACACAAAACCTATATGATCCATCAGGTTTGGGGACTATGACCACCGGGGGATGACCAAGGTGAGAAGGATGGCTCAATAATGCCGTCCTGCAGCATCTGATCAACTTGCTCCTCTATGACCTGTTTCTTGAGAGGAGACACTCTATATGCTCGGGATTTGATGGGTATGTCGTCCATTAATGTAATCTTGTGTTGTACCACTGATGTCTTACCCAGGGTGTTAGAGGTAATGAGTGGCCAAGTGGAGATCAATTTCATCATCTCTTCCTGATTGTCTGAATCCCACTGAGTGATCTCGGGGTTGAATGACGTGAGCTCAGGAAGAGTGTCAGCAGGAGGTAAGGCGTAGTATAGATTCAGCTTTGCCGCCGTAAGCGAATGAGCCTGTGCTGTAGAGGTACCTGGACCAGTTGGTATCACCGAAGGCAAGAAAGGGTAATATGTGTATCCTCTCTCAGATTTTAACCCATACCTGCGTTGTCCCACCTCCAAGACAGCACCCGTGGCACTCAGGAAATCCAGACCAGCAATAAGAGGAAAGGCGAGGTGAGTATCTTTCAGGATATAAGTATCCATACTGCACTCTTGATCATGCCACTGAAACCTGATCTTTTGCAGGTCTCTGGACTGGTGAATTGTTCCATCCGCCATAATAAATCTCTGAGGACTGGAGTTAATGACCGCTGGAGTCTCCCCCTTCACCTGTTTCCACAGGTTCTCTTGCATTAATGTGTAAGTACTGCCTGTGTCCAGAACCGCCATCACTTCTCTGCCATTCACCCTTATAGGCACAACAAGGAGAGAAGACCCAGGATGGGTTGGGCTAGGTTTACTCCGGCCAGGTTTTTGTTGAAGGTACGTTCTCCAGTTTTTTTTGTATGGCTTTCTTTGCTGCTCTGAGTGCTGACATATATAATATATATATATATATATATATATATATATAATATATATATATAATATATATAATATAAACAAAAATGTATGTGTGTGTGTTGGAATAGTCCGTTTCAGTCCAGTGCAAAGTATGAGTGTATGTGTGTGCGTTGAATCGGCCTCACCGGAAAGGCTTTTAGTCCGGGAGCACGATGTACAGCGTTGTCCTGTTCAGAATCCCAACGGTGAAATTAATCCAATGGATGTTATTTCCACAACGAGATAACCATTCCCAGACGATGACAACCAAATAGTAGTGTAGAACGATCAATCTCTTAATCCAAGCAATGAATGAGAGCGTCCTCTCCCGAACACCGGCAAACCGGCTTCTTTTAACGGAAGTCACAATCAGCTGCTCAACCCCATGACGCCACGGGGTCTCCCTGGATCTTCCCGACAGAAGTCTCGCGTGAGGAACACAAACACATTTCAGGGGGAATATAACACAGGGGAAAACATATATACAAAACAGCTGTACTTATATTACTAATAAAAATAATTTACAGCAGTATAAATATTCCCCCATTATGTGGTCGCGCTACAACGTGAAGGCCTCTTGCCTCTGGGGTGTGTTGACTGTTTTGATACAATGTTTCATTTGGCCAGTGGGAAAAGGGTTGACCATCAAATTGACAGAAGGCCTATGAGAAATGAAGTCAAAAGATGTACAGTAGCTGGACGCTGGTCACCCTTACTAAGAAAATTCTCTTACATAAGCAACACCTGCAATTATATTAGTGAAGTGTCTATGGCAGAAAGGTCGGGGAGTACATGGGAAGGAGGTGTGGGAGAAGAGCCCACGTAGATGATATCATGGAAAATAACTGTTAGGGTGAATATTACCAGCCAATGATATTAATTTGGTGTGTTTTAAGAGATAAGAAAAAGCCAATGATATTAATTTCTTGTGTTTTTAAGAGATAAGAAAAATTGTATAAAACTGTGCCCCGGCTACGGGAGCCTCAGATGCGGAGCTGGCATCTCACTTTGTTGCTTGACAATAAAGTTAAATACTTCTGAGACCTGGAACTTAGACTCTGCGAGTTTTTCTTTGAGACCAGATCTGAAGGGACAAAGAGACATCGAATCTGCCACGACACTAGTTGCTATGAATACAGGTGGCATCAGTTGTCTTCTTATGAATGAGTCAGTATTGCTGATTCAAAGTAGGCCCTTCATTACCAAAAACCAAGTAACTAAACTAGGATACAACTATGAGTCATTTGCAAACTGTTAAACATTAAACTGTTGGTTACTTTAAAACTAACCATCTGGGAGATCACAGGGATATGTGAATATTTGATCTGTTAAAGCCACAATATGTACATTTTTGCCGCTAGAGGCCGCTTATCCTTGATTTTGTGGAATCATGGGGTGTGTTGTCTTCACATCTACAGGCAGTGGAAAAAAATATGATAGGACTCAGGCAGAAATCATGGATGAGATTATTATCGTTACTGTGGTATGAAGCAGAGCAGGGCGAGTGATGTTGGAGCTGAACGAGATCGATGGAGCGATTGCTAATGTAGTGATCAGCAGGCAGACATGAGGGAAGACTCCCCTCATCACCTCATCTGCCATGATGAAAAGCACAGGACTCCAAAACTCACACCTCCAAGAGAAGCAAACAAGGGAATAGATAGTCTAGCAGATAAGCCTATCAAGACAATCACCCTGACCATTTGTGCAAAGGAAGAAAGATGACATTAGCATGTCATTGAGCAGGCTAATTCTATCACCATTCTCCCCCATTGTTCACCCCAGTCCCTCAGTCGTTAGACCTGAGGTGTAAACTGAACTCCACTCACCAGACAGGTTTTGTTATGTGACTTGAAGTCACAAAGGACACAAAATAGACACACAGTGGACAAAATGGAGCAAATCTTCTCCATTTTTATTATCAAGAACTCTATATACTTAATAAATGTTGTTTGTGTACATGCAAACTATACAAACTTGCCTACCAAGGTATACATTAATGCATGGGTAAAAGGTCAATATAACTCAATGATGTTTGGTCTTTATGTTTTCGGCATAATGCCTAGGGTAATCTGAAATTGGTTTGGAAAGTGAATTATGCATAGGAAAAAGCTTAAAGACAATGTTCTAAACGTGAACTTTAAGCTATGCAAATGAACCTCATGCAAGAGGGGGGCCATCCAGCAGCCACCTCTGACAGCATCAGCCAAGACACTGCATCTGAAAGGTGCCAATTTGCATTTCCCTCCTTCTCGGGACAGGTTAAAAGACTGGTTTCTGAGACAGATAATTGTTCCAGTTGGGTTGCTGCAGTTTCCCGTTCTGGTTCCAGGCTCCAGTTCTTGTCCCAGTCCCGGTTCAAGGTTCCGGTCCCAAGATGTGCTAAGCTAAGTCCAACTCTACAGAGTTGTGAAGTTGTTCTCTCAAGACTCTGAAGCTCTAAAGAGAGAAACAAGGAAGTTCTGCAAGAAGTGAATTTGGGGAGTTTGAAAACTGCAACAGAGACAACGACTACAAGCTTAGCCCCCCATCTTCAAGATATCTTCTGTACCAACTTCAATCCTCTCATCAGAGATCCTCCAGATCTGCGTGTTCCGGATCTGCACTGACTTCAGAATCTAATGATCCTTCCGTCTGCGTGTTCCAGAGAATAAGGATCATCTGCACAGACATCAGAACCTTCAAGGCTTCCTCAAGTCTTCTTCTTCTGCGTGTTCCAGAAAAGACCTTCTCGTGCCCAGGAGTTCAACGTTCACAAGTACTTTGTGTTCAAGTCTGTGAACCGGATTCCAACTCCTTTCTTCCCACTGCAACGCTGCTCAGCTCAACAAGTGGAAGACGTCACGTCACCACCAGGCAGACGTAAATATCACTTACCAAACCTCTTTCTAGAGACCTTGGCATTAAGTGTATATTGTCAGTATATGATTATCTAATTTGCATTAGATCTGCATAGCTGATATCAGTTGATAACAATAATCTCTTGGTTTATTTGTTGAATTCAGAATAAGGTTTGCCTTATTTCTTCTAGAGAAACTACAGTTTATCTTTCCATAAGATTAACTTGTAACTGCCATAGTAACATCCAACTCATCCACTAGCATTTATCAGTCTTTTTGCACTTTATCCATTCAGTAGTTGTTAGTTACTCTTGTCTATCCTTTTGTTAATAAAATCCATTTATTACACTCGTGTCTTCCTTGTGTTGATAATACAGTAAGAGGCTCTACAAGTTAACGATATCTCACAAATCCTTCAGATTGGTCAGATGATGAACTTCCTCCAATTCATATAATGTAATTCAGTCAATAATCTTCCATGATTGTTCTTTATTGTCAAGGTGAAACTTGACTGGTGCCCCGAAAATATTGGAAGGAATCATCTGACTCAATATTAATACAAAATATTAATATTAATATTTAAGACCATAAACCACTAAATCTGTGGTACCCTCGAGTGAGGCTAGTCCAAAATCACTACACTAATGAGAGGCGACCGTGACATGTCTTGAGAGCAGCGGAACTTTTATTATGCCACAGTTGCTGCTTTCACTTTTTTCAGTCTAGCATATATGGGGTAACGCAGCGCTGTTTAGATACATTTGTGAGTTGAAAGTTGTTATAATGCTACTCTGCGTTCACTTGGCAGCTGCTATGAGGCACTTGTTTGTTGCACACTGCAGTAAGATAGATCGATATTAGGCATGGTAAAACATGGTACTTGTAGTACAAGAAGCTATATAACATGATTAGTTTTCTGTCATTGAATAAATCCAAACAGTTATAATATATAGCCTAATATAATGCTTCTTTGGTGTCTTTTGGTGGTTTCTGCAAAATAAAACCAGAATAGGCGATACACAGGCACAGTGAGTCACCCATCAATTGTGTCCTGGTTAAAATTGCTTATTTCTCTGGATTTAAACATTCTTGGAAACATTTGAGATAATGTAAATACACAAGTCAACAAAATATATAACATTGTTCTAGTGTTTTTTTTTTTATATTTTAATCATATCGTGGCGTTAACTGGTTGCATATGTCAGATTTATTGCATGACTCGGGCAGAGAAAACCTGTTCCTATCAAACACTGTGTCAACTGAGTCAGTGTAATGGTGTTATAGATCTAATAGGCCAGTTATATAAGGTTTTTGCAAGAATTTTTTTTGTTTTAAAATACAAAAATACAGTAGTTTATTTTGATACACTTAAAATTAAGGTATTTGGTATTTTATTTTTAAAATACATTTTGATGTATTTTTGCCCAACCCTGGTCATGACATTGTGTACTACATCGTGTACACAATGTTAACGCTTTTTGGATGTACCTGGAATGCATACAGCTGTCACACCAGAAGTGTTACGTGTGGTTGCAGTAGAGACTAGGTGTATACGGAAATCCACAATATAAGGGTATTTATTATACGAAGGCGAGAAACGCAACTTAACACACATAGATTATCATTAAGTACAGACAAGGAGTGCAAGGAGTGAGTCCATTATAAAGGGTAGTCCAGGTGCAGGTGATGATGGGGAGATGACGAGGAAGTGAGTGCAGGTGTGGAAACACGAAGGATTGTGGGTAATGGAGTCCTGGAACAGAGGGAACTGTGACAAGAAGCTCGTTATTTCACTTTATAAAGTTTTAAATAAGGATAGTTGTTATAAACATATGCATTGATTCGCTTCAGAAAGCCTTTATTAATCCTCTGGAGTCGTAAAGTTAAATCTTTTATGGATGGATGCTTTTTTTTTTGTCTTCAAAATTTGGGCTGCCAGTATATTTTTAAATATATCTCCGATTGTGTTTGTCTGAAAGAAGATAGTCATATACACCTAGGATGGCTTGAGGATGAGTAAATCATGGGATTTTCACTTTGGGTAAACTATCCCTTTAAACAGATTTGGCATCTAATTTTTATGGGGCTGAGAAAGTGCAATTTTTTAAAATACCCCTCACTTTCGGATTGATTTTCTCTGGTGGGACAGCAGATAGGAAGCTGAAATCAGTACAGATATTAGTCCTGTATGGCAGCATTCTGCTGTAAAAATGATGAGATTGAGATTCTGCTGGTTAAAGAGCAAGAAGAAATCTGTGTGTTTTGGGAAATAAACAGTTGACCTTTAACCGTTTGGAGGTCATTGAAGTCCACTATAAGGAGAATAATACTGGAATGTTTTCATCAAAAACCTTAATTTCTTTTCGACTGAAGAAAGAAAGACATGAACATCTTGGATGACATGGAGGTGAGTAAATTATCAGGAAAAGTTTATTTGAAAGTGAACTAATCCTTTAACAGTATTTTACAGCAATTATGTTTATAATTGACATAAAATTGTTCATGCATGTCAATGTTTTCATCCAAAATTGCAAATTTAAGTAATGTTCAAAATGGGAATATTGCAACATTTGCGAATAAAGCAGCGTTTCCATCCAGTGAAGCTGAAAAAACTGCACGATTTTCAAACTGCATGATTTTAGCCCCGATTTTCAATCGAAATCACTGATTGTGAATTATCAAAGACGCCATCTGAGAGAATCAACGACACTCATGAGAGTTTTGGTATGCTAAATATCTTTACCTATCTGTGATTCAAAGTCCTGCAGTGTGAAATGTGTTCTGACTGAATATTACATCGGCAACGACCTACAGCCAATGAGAGAGCAAGTTTCAGGGTAGCGGGAAGTTCGTGGAGGAATTACAGACCAGCGTCTCCCCAACCATTTCCTCCTCCAGTCGTGCAGTGTGAAAAATTACTTGCATCTTCGAGTGCACAGACAAAATGCAATAAATTGTTTTATTAACAATGTTTGGGAGGAACACATTCAAATGATCTAACTAATCATCACATCACTCCAACCAGCACTCAGCAATCAGCATTAGTGGAGTTTTCAGCATCCCTCCACCACCCCATCTCCTCACACTCACCTGGTTACTGGTTACCGAGCTCGGAGCCCTGTCCTCGGACAGCACGCCAAATACACTGTTTACTCTATCTGATTATTTGCAAGTGTGAACTTGTGAAATGCATTTCGGAGGAAGATGACTGCTGTTTGGGAACGCAGTCGTGTAAGACAGTTCTGGAAGGTAATTATATTATATTATTTATACCGAACCACTTTGACCACAGACTTTGCTGAGGCATTTCAACCAAAACAGCATTTCAGATGCTGTGGAAAAAGATCGGTTCGCTGGCTGCTCCAGTTAAGCCGTCCCATCATGACAAGTTATAATATTTTTGATGTGCAATAAGGAATTTATTCTGTAAATGTGTTTCCATCCTAGTTTATGCACGTTTTCTTATCAGATAAAAAAAAAAGTTTTTTTATGCAATATCCCAAAATGCACATAAAAATAGGTGGATGGAAACAGAGCTTTAAAACTGCTTTTCCTCTGCAAACATCCAAAGGGACCTAATAACTAAAACTTGTTGTGGTTCATGACACAAATAACATTGCTGAGGTTAAACCAAGTAAATACAATTAAAAACTGTTTCCGTAATACCAACTGTTGTATTATATCAAGGAAATGCAATTACCCTTCCTGCTTGTTTAGATTTTAGATGTCTGATGCTACACATTTGGCCAATGTATTAAACATTAGGCATTGCTTACAATATTAATACCTTACACTATATGGGTAGAGATGTACAGTTATTGTTAGTTATGTGTGTGTGACTGTCCATGAAAAGGAGCAAAACTGGACTGTGCTTCTATGTATGTGTGTGGTGTGTGTGCGTGTGTGTGTGTGTCAGGACACAAAAAATGTGTTTCTACTCAAGAACCTTATCCACCTTATTCTTGACTAGCCTAATGCATTTTAAATTTTGGGTTGCACTTCCAGTTTGGGGAACTTCCATTTAAAAAACTGAAACAAATCATTTCAAATCATAAGGTTGCCCTACAAATAAAGCTTATCTGTCAGTTTGACTGAATGAGCTGTTAATGTTTCTTTCATGTTTTATTTTCAGACATCATGAGAATAACATTACGCTTGGTATTTTAACGTAACATGTTATAACAGGAATATCTATGGCAAGAGCTCTTTCAGTCGCTGCTTTCTATCGTGATTATTTCATTTTTCCCTTTGCATACCACTGTAATAGTATGAAAAAGGACAACATATACTGCACATTTGTGGTCTGTTCTCCTGATATAATTTATGATATATCCCATTAATAATTCACTGGAATGCACGAAGAATCTCTCATTTTTCTCCTCAAAGCCTCACGTCTCTTTCCAGGTTTGTTTTCACAGGTAAATACAATTTATTATCTGTAAAAATGATGGAAATCACTTTGAAATAGTATCACACAATGCTGAAGTTCATGAACATTTTTTATTAAGGAACATATTGTCACGGTCACTAGCTCTGTCACCTTTCTCAGACTACAATTCCCAGCATCCCTCCTGATCCACACCTGCACCCAGTCATCATCAGCACTTCCTTTAAAGACTCACTTCTCCTGCACTCCCTTGTCTGTCTGTCTGTTGTTCAGTTCTGAATTCTACCTGTTCTATGGAGTTATTGAGTTTGTTATAATAAAGAAGCTGCTACTACAAGACAGAGGTGTGGACTCGAGTCATGTGACTTGGACTCGAGTCAGACTCGAGTCATGAATTTGATGACTTCAGACTCGACTCGACAAAATGTACAAAGACTTGCAACTCGACTTGGACTTTAACATCAATGACTCGTGACTTCACTTGGACTTGCGCCTTTTGACTCGAGAAGACTTGCTACTTCCCATGAAAACCTGGAAAAAAAAATGTTCACACGGCCGCGCCGCTCTCAGTGTATCTGCATCTGTGAAAAAAAATGTGCACCACCTGTATGCATGCAGAGAGCACGCGCGCTGCCTGCACGACATCCAATCCCACGTTGGTTTGATTCGACAGCAGCAGGCACATTGCAAGACAACCACTGAAGCGCAACAAGCAACAACGCCCCAGTTGGCAAAATGATACCAAAGATAGTTTCGTTTGGCTATTGTAACGTAGTTCGTAAATGTGGGAAGAAGGAGGCGGGAACCGGCGAACGTTCAACAAAAGGTTAATACCAAAATAAACAAATACAAAACGAAAGTAATGCCGGCAGACCCTCGCGGACGTCTGCCGGCCACACAAACATAATAAAAATAAAATAAAGTCCAGGCCTGGCCTCTCTCGTCTTCACTGACGTCGCTCCTCCTTTTATGCCTCCGGAGCTCCGTGAGAGACTCGAGGCCGGCGCGCCTCGCAGGTGATGCTCATTATCACTCGCGTCACCGGCCTCGCGCCGTTCCCTCACGGCTCTCGACCGCCCTGCTCGTCACAGCTATAAAAATTATGAGGTAGTCGACAAAAAACGAGTTGCAATTTGACAAAAACAGGCCTTCCAGTTTTACTCTTTCAATTATTTCAGTTTGCTGGTGTGCTGCCTCATTGAGGTCGTTTATGTAATTTTGGGTTAATAACACTAAGCTGAACTGTATGGAAGCTTATGTGTAGCAATATTCAATTTGAAATGTAATATGCAAAATGGCAATGCATTTCTGTATTTAAATTTGAATTTTCCCATACATTTGTGCAATGTGTGGTGCAAAATGAAAATGAAAATTCAATTATATAATTTACATTTGCCATTTCATACACTAGTTTTAATATGTAAATTGAATAATAATTTTAACGCTTTATAAGTTGCAAAATTAAAATTAAAATGTATTACAGAAATTATTAACATGTTCAAGCAAAAACTGTAGCAAAATTGTAATTTAAATGTTATTTTTTTCTTAATTGCATTTACACTCACAGTCACAGGTAAGACACTTGCGATTGCATTTCCATTAAGTGTCCCACAATGAATGTAGCAAAATTCAATGTGCAATTTGAAAATGCATTCTGAGCCGATCATGTGCCCGTCCTGCCCTGTCAATCACTGCGTGAAGTCACCCCCACCCAGTGCAAAACGTCGGCAAAATAGGCTCAATCGTTTTTACTTCGTTTGAATAATAATATTAACTAATGGGAATATGTGTTTAGCTTATTTTGGTTTAATTTGGTTTACTTTAGTTATTTAATTCATTCAATTATTTTGTTTTGCTGTACTTTTCATGCCAACTTGCCATGGCCCCCCTAGCACCCCTATTTTTTGTGAAAATTAAAATTTTCTGTTTTTTTTACTGTATTTGATTAATGTCATTGTATAAAAAGAGGTTTAAATAAATACAAATCTTACAGACATACATGATTTGTATAAATTTTATTTCTGTGGTAAGAGGACTTGAAATGACTCGAAACTAAAATGGTAGGACTTTGGACTCGACTTGAGACTTGTTGGCTTTGACTTTTGACTCGACTCGGGACTTGCCTCATCTTTGACTCGACTTGACTCGGGACTCGAGGGCAAAGACTTGAGACTTACTTGTGACTTGCATAACAATGACTTTGTCCCACCTCTGCTACAAGATCCCGATTATTATCTTCCTTTGTGCTGCAACCAGTGCCTGTGACACATATATTATATAATACATATATCACTATAGTTATATTTAACCCGTCCATTAAATTGCTGTGGAAAGAATCTTGCTTTTTCATGGCCTGTTGAAAGTACCTTGTTGATGCTTTTAAACTTTTAAATGTCCTTTTAATGTTCGTTGGTTGAAGGGTGAGTAGAATAATATCATCTCATTGTACCCAGTTTTTTTGTTTTTTTTTAAACGCATTATTGCGTTCATAGAGCGAGCCTTTCACCAACTGTTTACAGCTTAATGGAAGTTACACCCATAATTCACACAAAGCGTCATGGGGCGTAGGAATAAGGTGGATAAAAATATCAGCTATCTTGGTTGAGTCTACTGGAGTTCAAGCACAGGAATGGCAGACAGCTTGCACCTGCAAGGCTTTGAAAAGGATCTGGGAAACTTTAGGAAAGTTACAACTTACATCAATCAAGAAGATAACCTAACGTCTATGATAAACAACAGGATACCTAGAAGCCCAGAGCTTAGGACAAGAAACCCCAGGCTGAAGATGGGAAGCCCAGAGCTGACTACAACTTTGACTCAAATCGTGATTATTGTATTTTATACTTTAATGATGAAGTTTTATTTGCCTTTAATTTTTTTATTATAAAAGAAAAGTAATCAATTAAAAAAAATTTAATTGAGAATAATAAATAAGGTTAAATGTGTACACACCGCAAAACACAACAGATAGAGCTAAGCACTCAAAAAAAAAAAGGAAAATTAAAAAATGGTCAAGCAACTGCCATTAAACCACTTGAGTCAAGTCAAGTCATCTTCATTTATATAGCACTTTTCACAAATACAAATTGTTTCAAAGCAGCTTCACAGTGACAATAGGACAAATCTTATCGAGCTAAAGTTTTTTTGATTGAAATCACTTCTGTTGTAAAAATTGTTAATTATTACTTTAGGGGCCGCTTAAATGACACCTTTCCTACTGAAAACCGAATACCTTTCATTCATCATTCTTGCCGTTCATTTACATAGATTTGCATGTTTGAGTGTGTATGTGCGCAAAGCTGGTCTTTTTTTTTTTTTTTAAGTGATATTTGCCAAATTTGAGGTGGACTGACTCACATAATACAGCGCACATAAACAGAAGCTCAACCATACTTATTTGACACGTGAGAACAATCCTCATTGGTTCTTGCTGAAGCTCAAATGTGATGCGTAACACGAGAATGAACCTCATTGGTTCTTGCTGAAGCTCAAATGTGATGCGTAACACGAGAATGAACCTCATTGGTTCTTGCTGAAGCTCAAATGTGACGCAACACGAGAATGATCCTCATTGGTTCTTGCTGAAGCTCAAATGTGACGCGTAACATGAGAATGAACCTCACTGGTTCTCGCGCATCAAGTGAACATGCGTGAGCTTCTGTTTACCACAACTGATGTGTGAGTTGATCAATGTTAATGTGAATAAAAGCATAATTCAATCTGTTCATCATATAAAGTGATCGAGTCTCTTGAGAAAATTTGGACTGAACCGCTCAATTCATATTTTTATGATCTCTTTATGAACTTTTTGAAGCATCAGTTTGGTAATTGAGTAGCTGCTGAGGGACAGAAATCTCTCAGATTTCATCAAAAAGATCTTCATTTGTGTTCAGAAGATGAACGAAAGTCTTATAGGTTTGGAACGACATAAGTGAATAAATTATGACAGAGTTTCATTTTGGGTGACTAACCCTTTAAATAATCTCTTTATCTGTGGAAAAGAGTTACTGAAATAAACTTTACCATATCTGTATGAGTGTCAAACTACACATTATTGATAAAAACGACATATAAGTGTATGTCACATTAAATCAACTCTCAAATCTGAGTTGTGTCATGAGTCAGGTTTGATTACTCTTGTTTTGGGTATCTTTTCCTTCTCGCTTTCATCTTTCATTGGTCTCAGCTGTTTCCCGTTACCTCTGACACGCGCGCCCTCGTGCACACCTGTTCTGTGTCTTCGCGCTAATTGCGCTGCTTATTTCTCCTGTTTCTTTGTCTCGTCGCTTCCGGGAATTGATGTTTGTGAGTAGCACTTGCTCCCTGTAATCCTCACTAAATCTCTCTTCGTGTGTGTCTTAGCAGTCTGTTTTCTAAATCTGAGTCTGAGTTCCTGTCCCGGTCACAGTCCTCACCCCAGACTGGATTCCTGCTGTTGCTCCGCTGAACTGAGAGCCGGTCGTCTGGCGTGGACGTTGCTATCCGTTAGTACGGCACTTTTCCAACTGCTCGCGCTTCTCTCCAGTGGGACTACAGACGCGGACTTGTGACTCGGGACACCGCTGTTGTTTCTGTTGATCGCCAGCTGCAACGAACCTGTTTCTCTTCGCCTGGCAAACTGTTTCTGTTTGGTTTTGTGGGAACTCTAATAAATTATTTTCAAGCTCCCTTCCGCCTCTGGGTCTTCCAGGCTCCCCTGACAGAATTCCCGGACCAAAAATGGCCCAGCGAAGGAACACAGTTCCACTTTGCTGTTAGGATGCAGGGGCGATGCTCGGTCGTCATGAGCAAGAACTCTCTGCTATTAGACATGCGGTTGAGAACCTCATTGGTCAAGTGGCAGACCTATCTTACCAATTTAAACTCCTCAGTCATAAGTTTTCCGATTTTCCTCCTCCCAGTCAAGCCCCCGAACCGAGAGTGAACAACCCACCAAGATACGCCGGTGGCCCTCAGAATGCAAAGCCTTCCTAACTCAATTGAAGTTTTTTTTTCTCCCAGCCCCCTCGTAAGCGACCGACCGTGCGAAGGTTGCATTTGTTATTTCTCTGCTGACAGGGAAGCGCGAGACTGGGCCACGGCTGTCTGGGAGCAGGCGGTAGGCTGTCAGTCCCTGCACTTGCTTTCCGGGGGAGATGGTAAAGGTTTTCACCTTCCATAAGCGGACGCGAAGCAATCCTGCCAGCTCGCTGTCTTACGCCAGAGGACGGCATCAGTTTCTGACTTCTCCATAAGTGTTTCGTACTCTGTCAGCTTCATGTGAGTGGAATGAGCCCGCCGTAACGGCGCGGTTTCTGGAGGGTTTGTGTCCTGAGATTAAGGACGAGATCTATGCATGAGAAGTCCCCACTGCCCTTGATCAGCTTGTGGATTTGGCCATCCGTTTGGAGAAGTGTGCCGACCCCGGCGCCGTGCCCGCGGCACCCAACAGGCTCAATCTCCACCCCAGCCTGGACCAGCGACTGTTTCGTTTGAAGCCGCTCAGTTTCCTGAGCCCATGCAGACTGCTGGACTTTGCATTCGCCTGCTGAACGTCAGCGTCAAGCCTCCATCACCTTTGCATGTACTGTGGGCGTTCAGGACCTCTGGTGGCTGTTAGCCCGTTAAAAGAGAACGCTCCCAGTAGACTGCTGTTCTAGTTCTTATCCGTCAAATCAGTCACTACTCTGCCCCGTTGTGCTCCGTGGCAGACGACTACTACATGCCAAGCTCTCATTGATTCTGGGTCTGAGGGAAATTTTAATGGATGAGCAGTGGGCTCGTGAGAAGAGGACCCTTTGTTGAAGCTCGCTGACCCTACTCCTGTGTTTGCGTTAGACGGCAGTGAGCTGCCAAGTATACACTTTATACTGCACCTATGAGTCTCGTCATCAGGCAACCACCAAGACTATTTTTTTTTCTATTTTTCGTTCTACTATTTCCCCCTATTGTTTTGGGTCATCCTTGGCTCGTTCAACATAATCCTCAAGTTGATTGGACACAAGGAACCATTCAGTCTTGGCACCTGTCTTGTCATGTCCCAATGCTTGTATCTGCTGTGTCTCCTGTCACTTCTGTATCTGTGTTGCAGGAGGAGCCTGGTGATTTGTCCGGAGTGCCAGAGGAGTATCACGATCTGCGGGCGGTCTTCAGTCGTTCCCGGGCTGCGTCCCTTCCTCCTCACCGACCGTATGATTGTAGTATAGAACTACTTCCCGGGACTACCCCTCCCCGCGGTCGTTTATACTCTCTTTCAGCCCCTGAATTGCGAAGCTCTCGAGAAGTATTTATCTGAGATTCTGGCAGCCGGTACTATCGTTCCTTCCACCTCTCCTGCTGGGCTGGATTTTTTTTTGTTCAAAAGAATACGGCGTCGTACGCTCCTGTTTGATTATAGAGGGTTGAATGACATAACGGTCAAGAATCGTTACCCCTTGCCCCTTATGTCTTCCGCCTTTGAGTTGCTTCAGGGGGCCCGCATTTTCACCAAATTAGACCTCCGTAACGCTTACCATTTGGTGCGTATTTAAAGAGGGAGATGAGTGGAAGACGGCGTTTAACATGCCTCTCGGTCACTTTGAATATCGGGTTCTTCCGTTCGGCCTAGTCAACGCACCGGCTGTGTTCCAAGCCCTAATTAATGATATTCTGAGAGACATGCTGAATTTATTTGTTTTCGTTTATTTAGATGACATTCTCATCTTTTCCCCCGTCTGGCCGGCATGTTCAGCACGTTCGTCGTGTCTTACAGCGTCTACTCGAGAACAAGCTTTTTGTTAAGGCTGAGAAATGTGTCTTCCATGCCCAGTCTGTGTCTTTCCTGGGTTCGATCATCTCTGCTGACGGCATCAGCATGGATCCGCTAAGGTACGCGCGGTAAGAAATGGCCCACCCAATTCTCGTACTAGTCTCCAGCGTTTTCGGGGGTTTCGCTAATTTTTATCGCCGTTTTAATTGCTAATTCAGTCTCATTGCCGCGCCCCTAACGGCTCTCACTTCGCCTAAGAAACGATTGAATGGACCAAGGGAGCTCAGCGCGCTTTCGACAAACGGAAAGAGCTGTTCACTTCAGCACCTGTTCTTATCATGCCTGTTCCTACCGAACAATTTATTGTCGAGGTCATGCCCCTCCGATATTGCCGTGGGCGTTTCTTTCCCAGCGCTCTTCTACTGATAAAGGTTCATCCGTGCGCTTCTTCTCGCATCGTCTTCTCGCCGCCGAATGTAATTACGACATCGAAACGTGAGCTTCTCGCCATTCGTTTGGCCCTCTGGGAGTGGCGTCACTGTGGAGGGCTCCTCTGTTCCGTTTATTGTGTGGACGACACATAGGAATCTCGAGTATATCCGGTTCTGCTAAGCGGCTTGAACGCTCGTCAGGCTCGTTGGGCGCTTTTTTTGGACGTTTTGATTTCACTATTTCTATAGCTCGGATCGAAGAATACTAAGCCTGACGCTCTCTCTCGGCAGTTTGGTTCCGCTGGTGACGCCTCTTCCACTGACCCATTTTACCTGAGGGTTGCGTGGTGGCAAGCGTTTCCTGGGGAATCGAGAGACAAGCAAGTCCGCTCTTACTGGTGTTCTATTCCGAACGTGCCCTCCTAATCGACTGTTTGTTCCTCTGACCATGCGGCCCGCCGTCCTCCGATGGGGGCATTCCTCTAAACTGGTAATTCATCCAGGGTTAGAGGAACCCTAGCGTCCATAAGCCAACGATTCTGGTGGCCTTCTAGAACACATGACTACGTCGTTTTGTTTCGTCGTGGTCCGTATGTGCTCGACTATCGAACATTCTCCGCCCGCGGTCTCCTTAGACCCCTTTCCTATTCCGTCTCGCCCTTGGTCTCTCACCTGCTATGGTACTTCGTTACTGTCGCTCCTGCTTCTAACGGCAACACTGTTATCCTCACAATTGCGATCGCTTTTCTAAAGCGGCCCATTTTGTACCGCTTTGTAAGCTCCCATCCGCCAAGGAGACCGCGCAGATTATTGTTGAAAATGTTTTTCGTTTGCACGGACTCCCCACTGACATCGTTTCGGACAGAGGTCCCCAATTTGTTTCACAATTCTGGAAAGAGTTTTGTCGGTTGATTGGAGCCACTGCCAGTTTGTCCTCGGGTTTTCACCCCCAGACAAATGGTCAAGCAGAACGTACTAACCAGATTTTAGGACGCATGCTTCGTGCTTTAGCTTTTCGTAACCCTACGTCGTGGGCGAGCACTCCCCTGGGTCGAGTACGCCCATTTCTCTTCCTTCGTCGGCTACAGGTCTATCACCGTTTCAGTCTTCTTTGGGGTATCAGCCTCCCCTGTTTCCCTCCCAGGAGACTGAGACATCAGTTCCCTTGGTCCAAGCCTTTATCCGCCGTTGTTCTCGCACATGGAGAACGGCGAGATCCGCCTCATGTCAAAACAGAGAACGTACCCATCACACGGCCAATCGTCATCGCACTAAAGCGCCTAGATATGTTTGTGGACAGAAGGTGTGGTTACCCCAGGATTTACCACTCCGACCGAGTCACTAAACGGCGCCACCTTCCTTGGGCCTGTCTTTCTTCTCCGTTACTAAAATCGTTATTCCTTTGGCCGTCAATCTCAATTTGCCTCTAACCGTGAGGCTCATCCATCCGGATCTTCCATTCTGTCTCATGTATAAGCCCTCGGTTCGCTCTCCCCCCGCCCTCCCCTGTCCGACTTTAGATTTCTCCTATTTCAGGGTCTGAGTTGCTGGACATGCGCCGCCGGGTCGGGTTATCAATATCTCTCGATAGGTAGGGCTATGGTCCTATGAGCGGAGTTGGATTCGGCTCGGGAAGTCCTGGAACCGCATCGCCTCATCATGATTTCCTTCGCTCTCGGCCAGTCCTCTTCCTTGGGAGTGCCGGGGGCGCTCCTCGTGGGAGGGGTCCTGTCCCATGAGGTCAGTTTTGATTACTCTGTTTTGGGGATCTTTTCCTTCTCTGCTTTCATCTTTCATTGGGTCCAGCTGTTTCCCGTTACCTCTTACGCGCGCGCCCTCGTGCCGCACCTTTCTGTGTCCCTTCGCGCTACTTGCGCTGCTTATTTTTCTCCCTGTTCTTGTCCCGTCTGCGTCCGGAATTGAGGTTTTGATTAGCACTCTTCTCCTGTAATTGCGCTAAATCTCCTTCGTGTGTTTCTTAGCAGTCTGTTTTTCTACTCTAGTCTGTTTCCTGTCCCGGTCACAGTCCTCACCCCAGACTGTATTCCTGCTTTTGCTCCGCTGACTGAGAGCCGGTCGTCTGGCTGGACGTTGCTATCCCGTCATAACGGCACTTTTCCACTGCTCCGCTTCTCTCCAGTGGGACTACAGACGCGGACTTTGACTCGTGCACAAACCGCTGTTTTTCTGTTGATCGCCACTGCAACGAACTGTTTCGTCTTTTCGCCTGGCAAACTGTTTCTGGTTGTGTTTGTGAACTCTAATAAATTATTTTCAGCGCCTTCCGCCTCTGGGTCTTCCAGGCTCCCCTGACCAAGTTGAACAAAAGTTATCAATAGAAATAATTCTGAATGATGGAGAAATAAAATTTGCTTTAATTTCCATGATCGGCAACCAAACATAACAGTCAACAGAACCCACAGATTAATCAAAAATAACTACAAACAGCTTCATAATACGTTTTAGGAAGTATATTGTCAGACAATAGGGTTTTCCCAACCCGCGCAAACCATAAGTGTAATACAGCTTTGAACTTTGTTTTTCATTACATCAGAAGCGGTCATGTTTAATTTGTTTTTTTTTTTCTGACCAAAAGAAGAATAACATTTTTACCATATTTACAGAAGACACCCACTAAAATTCAGTGTAACATTTTGTCAGGCATATTCCAATACAATCATAATTAATGCCATATTAAAGATTAATCCCTTTCACCCAAATGCTATTACTGTAATGTTACCATGTTTAAACTTGCAAGGTTGCCCTTTTTCGCCTACTTTTTTACTCAGTTAAACTGTAATAAACTTTAGTATGCTCACTTATGCTTTTATATATTTTCATAAGTACAGATCAAATAAGTATGTTGTTCAATTTTTACATAAATAAGTGTTACACTGAACAATGAACCTTCCACTGACAATGGAAGATTAGTCCCCCAACCCGCACTGATCTTTTATTCTCCTAAAACTTATTTAAACCTTAAAAAACAGACTTTTCTTGCGTTTTATGTGGCCTCTATTAATAAATCACTTTTGTAAATTTCTATTGATGCGGACAATCTCAATGTCTTGACCCTATTCTTAAAATAATTAATTTGGTGCCTCGAAACCAGTGAATAAATCTCCTCTTTGTGTTCACTCCGGAATGTGTTTCAATGCCCTGGTGTCTGTTAGCTCCACAACCCATGAGTGTTTCATTACAGTCATTTACTGAAAGATAGCAACCCATTTTGTGTCTGCTTAGATTTTACTGACCAATGTTGAAAGCAGTAAAATCATCTCATAAAAACAGTAAACTTCTTGACATTTCTTTCATTCATAACAATAGCTTTCTATCCGAGTCCAATCTTACTGACTATTTAACATGACATGTTTTTTTGCCTCTTGTGAAGCCTCCTGAAATACGATCCTCCAGCAGTCTAAATTTTTTACTTGAAGTTCGTTCAAAGTGGTTGCACGAGACTCACTTCCGCTGGCTTCAGAACAGACAAACATGAGCGTGTCTATAGATGTAAAGGATTTGTTTGGTTTATATTCAAACAAGCTGACTGCAGTTGATTGTTGTAATCATTTTGTTTTTGTTTGTTTTATTTTTTCTCTATGATTATTTAAAGCGATTTTTTTTTTCCCATTTTCAAAAAGCACACCCCTATGAATAACGGCTTGTTTTACGAATTAAAGTGTTTGATTTGCCGTCAGTAACCGATTTAGAGGTCAACGGTGAGCTGCTCTGAACCATCTCTGGGAATGATCTAGCGGCCTAATACGCGAATTTCTTGATATTATTGCTGGACTGTTACATTTTCATAATTATATACTCAGTGTGAATCTGCACTAGTAAATATGTGGACTCACTCATTTGTTATCTGATTTTCTCTCTGTTCTTCAGCCTCTTCATTCGCGTCTGCTCTCTTTCCCCTGTCTTTTTCTCTCCTTCACCTCCTGTAAAATCGTTCCGTCTATTTCAACATGTGGCCGTGTTTTGGCCACTGTCTCCTCAATCTCTCCAGCACTCCTTGATCTGAGTGTCGTCACTCCTGTTGGATTGTTGAGACAGATACCGTTTCCCACATTTGTCCAGCCTCCGCTGAGATCCTGTCCTTCACTGTCTCATGTGCTGCTCTATAGATTGTCTAACAGAGATCTCCCGTGGGGGACATAACTATAGTGTGACCCAGACTCTCTCCTGAGAAGATCCATGATCCCTCACTGCTTCTCTCAGTCTTTTTAAGCTAATGTCGCACATCTATGATCAGTATACAGCGTTGTGGTCCTGGAGGACACTAGATACACTGACAAAATCTCCTTTTCAGTCTCTCAGGACTCTGTCTTCTCTACAGTGGAATTCAATCCACCATCCTGGAGCTTTCAGTGACAGTGCTGATCTGTCTGCTACTCTCCATGTCTGCCTCACACACTGAGCCAATCTCTCAAGTCAAACTCCTCTCTGCCCCGGATGGTTTTCCTGCCTGAACCTTACCAATTTTCTATTACCCATCACACAACCTCAGATCTGAGAGATGTTGACGCACCTGTAAACAAACAGAGAACAAAACAACAATACACTTCTTAAATGTGGGTGAGACTTAATCCTTGCTTTAAGTTTTAGAAATTGCAAATTCTGGCATAAATTTTCTCACCTTTATTGCGCCAAACCTCTTAACTTTGTTTCGTTCATATTAGAACACAATGAAATCTTTTTGATTAATTGAGACCGTTCTGTCCCTCCAGCAGATGACACTTTTGGCACTCAAAAAGTTCATAAAGAAATTGTTAAATAATCCATAGACTCAGCGTTACTGTCCAAGTTTCTAACCAGACACGATCACTTTATATATACAGATTTAATTTAGGTCACTTTTTTTACGATCAATGTTGATCAGCTACATAAACAGACTCAGCCATACTTGCTTGACGCGTGATACGAACCTCGTTGGTTCTTGTGAAGCTCAAATGTGATGTTCACACGAGAATGAGCCTCATTGGTGTTCGCTGAGCTCAAACTTGATGCGTACACGATAATGAACCTCATTGGTTCTCGCTGAGCTCAATGTGCTTAACACAGATGAACTCATTGTTCCGCTGAAGCTCAAATGTGATGCTTAACCCAGAATGACCTCCTTGTTTTTTCGCTGAAGCTCAAACGTATGCGTAACACGAGAATGAACCTCATTGGTTCTTGCTGAAGTCACACCGTGATGTGTTAACACGATAATGATCCAAATTGTTGTTCTTGCTGAAGCTCACATGTGATGCGTAACACAAGAATGAACCTCATTGGTTCTCGCTGAGCTCAAATGTATGCGTAAACCAGAAGAACCTGCTTGGTTCTCGCTGAGCTCAAATGTGATGCGTACCACACGAGATGATCCTCATGTTCTGCTGAAGTCAATGTGATGCGTAACATGAAATGATCCTCATTGGTTCTTGCTGAAGCCGCAATGTGATGGCTTAACACTAGAATAACTCATTGGTTCTTGCCGACGTCTCAACACTGTGATGCTACACAAATGAACCTCACTGGTTCTTGCTGAAGCTCAACCGTGATGCGTACACGAGATGTCCCATTGGTTTCTTGCTGAAGCTCAACTGTGAGCGTCAAAACCCGAAATGACTTCTCCTTGGTTCTTGCTGATCTCAAACTTGATGCGTACCACGAGATGATCCCATTTGTTCTTTGCTGAAGCTCAAATTGTGTGATGCGTAACACGAGAATGATCCTCATTGGTATCCTTTGCTGAAGCCAATGTGATGCGTACAACGAGAAGAATTCATTTGGTTTCTTGCCTGAAGCGCTCAAACGGGATGCGTAACACGAGCATGACCCTCATTGTCTTGCTGAAGCTCAATGTATGCGTAACACAGAATGAATCCATTGGTTCTTGCTGCAGTCTTCAAACGTGATGCGGACGAGAATGATCCTCATTGGTCTTGCTGAGCTCAAATGTTATGCAACACGAGAATGAATCTCAGGTGGTTGCTTGCTGAAGCGCAACGTGATGCGTAACACGAGCATGATCCTCATTGGTTCCTTGCTGAAGCTCAACGTGATGCGTAACACGATAATGACCTCTTTGGTTCTTGCTGAGCTCAAAACGTGATGCGTACACGGAATGAACCTCATTGGTTCTGCTGAGCTCAAATGTGAGCGTAACACGGAATGATCCTCATTGGTTCTTGCTGAAGCTAAACGTGATGCGTACACTAGAAGGACCCTCATTGGTTCTTGCTGAAGCTCAATGTGATGCGTAACACAGAATGAACGCTCACTGTTTCTCGCGCATCAAGCAACATGCTTGCGCTTCTGTTTACCGACAGATGATGTGTGAGTTTACAATGTTAATGGAATACAAGCTTAAATCAATCTGTTCTCATACTAAGTGCTCGAGTCTCTTGAGAAAATTTGGACTGAACCGCTCACTTCATAGTTTTATGTTTCTTATGAACTTTTTGAACACAGTTTGGTAATTGAGTACTGCTTAGTGACAGACTCCTCTCAGATTTCCTCAAAAAGATCTTCATTTTGTGTTCAGAAGATGAACGAAAGTCTTATAGTTTTGGAAACGACATGAGTTTAATAATTAGGACAGAGTTTTCATTTTGGGTGAACTACCCTTTAAATAATCTCTTTATCTGTGGAAAAGAGTTACTGAAATAACTTTACCATATCTGTAATGTGTCAAACTACACATTATTGATAAAACGACATAAGTTTAGTCACATACATCAACTCTCAAATCTGAGTTAGCAAAAGTTATCATAGAAATAATTTAGAATTATGGCGAAAAAGACAATTGCTTAAATTCAATGATCTGCAACCCAAAACATAAACCGATCACAGAACACACAGTTAATCCAAAAAGAACTGTATTAAACAAGCTTCATAATAATGCTTTTAGGAAGTATAATGGGTCAAAGACAAATAAGGGTTTTCACATCAGCAAAACAATAGTGTAATCGCTTTGAACTGTTTTTTTCATTACATCAGATCGGTCCATGTTTCATTTGTTTGTTTTTTTTTCTGAGCCAATAAAATATACCTTTTTCCCATTATTACAGAATACACCACTAAATTCAGTGTAACATCTTGTCAGGCTATTCCAATAAAATCATATTAGTGCATATTTTACTTCATTGTAATTGGCTTTCTATTAATAAAATCACTTTTGTAAATTCTATTGTGTGGACATCTAATATGTTTTTGACCCATATTCATTAAAAATAATCAGTGGTGCCTCCAACCAGTGATGACTCTCTCTGTGTGTGTCCACACCTGGAAAGTGTTAGCATGCCTGATGTTTATTAGCACTAGCACTATCCTTCTGACTGAGCAATTTGTATGCCCTTCAAAGCGCTTAATCTGCTGACTCATTTACTTTTAGTTGTACCACGGTAAAGCTGAGAGGGGTGACCGACCTTTGCAGCTCGCCCGAATCGCTACAGTAGACAGGCTCAAACACTTGCTGTTTTTAATCTAGCCTAAACCCTATTTTTATAGTCTGGTCATTGACGCTATGCGCGAGCGCCTTCTATTCATTGTTTTTTGTGGGTCTTAGTGGTCTCTTCGTGTTGTTTGATTTTTTTGTTATCTGATATTTTTATTATTTTATGTGTGTACATCTTGATAAACACAATGTTTTAAAAGTGCTTTAATGAATCAACTTTTGACTTTAGCAAATAGGACTCGACATTTACATTCATTTACTGGAAAAGACGCAAAAAAAAAAGGTAAAGCTCTCATACAAACATACACTTCTTGACAGTTGTTCTTCATAAAATACTTCTATCACGAGTACAAATCTCTGATGTGTATTTACATGACCATATTTTTGCCTCATTTGAAGCTCCCAATGAATATAATCCTCCAGCCGGCTAAGTTTTTACTTTTAATGTTCCTTCAAGTGTGTTTGACGAGACTCACTCCTGCCTGCTTCAAACAGACAAACATGAGCGGTCCTCTAGATGTACAATCTTATGTTTGAGTTATCTCAAGAACAAGCTTACTGCATTGATTTTTGATCATTTTGTTTTGTTTGTTTTATTTGTTCTCTATGGATTATGTAAAGCGATTTTCTTTTCAAAAAAGCACAACCCTATGACGAACTGGATTGTTAAGAATTCAAGTGTTTATTTCCTTCAGTAACATATTTTATTGGAGCGTCACTGTGAGCTGCTCTTAACCATCTATTGGGAATGAGCTAGCGGCTAATAACGAGAAGTTTCTTGATATTTTGCTGTGACTGTTACATTTTCATATTAATATACTCATGTGAATATCTTCACTATAAAGTTGTGGACTCACTCATCTGTGACCTGATGTTTTCTCTCATGTTCTTCATATCCTCTTCATCGTTCTTCTGCTCTCTCTTCCTCTGCTCTTCTTCTCTCTTTCACCTCCTGAAAAATCTTTCTGTCTATTCAAAATGGCGCCGTTGTGTTTGTGCCCACTGTCTCCTCAATCTTCTCCAGCCGCGCCTGATCTGAGTGTCCCGCACTCCTTTTGTGTTGTTGAAACATTATACCTGTTCCCACATTTGTCCACAGCCGCTGGAGATCCTGTCCTTTCACTCTCAATGTGCTGCTCTATAATGTTTCTACCAGAGAATCTCCACGGTTAAACAGACAGAAGTGTGACGCCAGACCTCTCATGAGAAGATCCAGATGATCCGCCCATGCTTTTCTCTCAGTCCCTATTTAATCTAATGGCCACATCTATGATCATATACAGCGGTTTGGTCCTGGAGGACAAAGACACCCTGAGCAAAATCTCCTTTTTCAGTCCTCTCAGGACTCCTCCTCTACTGTGTAATTACTCCCCCATCCTGGAGCTTCAATGACAGTGATGTGTCTGTCTGCTACTTCCCCATGTCTCCTCACACACTGAGCAGATTTCTTCAAGTCAAATCCTCTCTGCCCAGGATGGTGTTTCCTGATGAACTCTTACCAGCATATCTATACCCCATCAACACAATCCAGATCTGAGAGATGTTGAGCTTCACCTGAAACAAACAGAACAAAACACACTTATCCTGTTGTGTGTGTTTTCTGAACAGTTAATAAGAAAGTTGTACTAAAATATACTAATCATAATAATACAAATTCCTCATTGAGTTCAGCTAATCATCATCCATGATTAACTAAATTATGAAGAAATTAAGCGTTTAATTTCCTTAATCATGTGGTGGGGGTGGGGTGGGGAATACAGATTACATAAAACTCAGGGCTAAATTGCCATTTGTTGAAAAAATAATAAGTTTCAGTAATTATATAGTTTTATAATATGCAGTAAGTAAAACCGCCGAACTAAATGAATAAATCTCTCTCGCACACCTGACACAATCATAACTGCACAGCCACACACTTTAAAACACATGACTGTATTCTGCAAATAAACCTAAACGCAATCCGCAACAAGCCATATTTATAAGCATAAACGACTTTATGGAGAACAAAAAGCAAGCCCTAAGTGTCTTACAAACATTAATTAGCTGTATCGACCAATATGAAGTGAAAGCAGCAGTAATGTCTCACAGAACAGTAAACACGACGAGTTTGATTAAAAGTCATTTTTACCATGAATTAACAAGGAAAATACGTTTATTTTTTAAAATAATAATTAAAAAATGCTTACTTAAGTCCATTTTACTTCACACTGTCTCAGTCAGAGTCACAGAGTGCAGCACTCTTTTTTTATCTCCTGGACTTTCACACAGGAGTTCAGATCATGGGCGGGGCTACAGGTGTACGGAAGTGTGCGAAGCTAATGTTGGTAATGTTAATTAATACACAAAATAAGATGTTAGCGATTTTTTTTTTCAAAAGTGATATCTTAAATCCAGATATTTATTAAAAAAAAAGTGACTGATGTTTTAAGAGTAAACTACTTCATACATAATATACTTTTTTTTAATTATTGTCATTTATTACTCACCCTCATGTCGTTCCACCCTGTAAGACCTTCATTCATCTTCACACACAAATGAAGATATTTTGATTAATCCGATGGCTCAGTGAGGCCTTCATAGCCAGCAATGACATTTCCTCTCTCAAGATCCAATGTAACTAAAGAATTTTAAATCAGTTCATGTGAGTACAGTGGCTCATATTAATATTATAAGCCACGAGAATATTTTTGGTGCACCAAAAAAAAATCTATATATATACTACTTTCAACATTAGTGATGGGCGATTTCAAACAACTGCTCTGAGCTTTACGAATCGAATCATTGACTCGGCGTGCCAAAGTCACTTGATTTCAGCAGTTTAGCCGTTTGATATGAGCTCCTGAATCACTGCTTCGATCTAAAGCTCTGAAGCAGTGTTTTTGAAATCACCCATCCTATATTGTTAAAATTCCATGGAA
>JAOTNS010001394.1:0-41421 GCA_028476615.1 Culter alburnus
AATCATGTTACAGACCTGGTATCAGTTAACTTAATTAGTTGCTAGATGTTCGCCCAGATGAAATTTTTCAAAAATTTCTTTCTCTTTCAGCCATTTGTTGACCCTGTGCCAGCTTTTTTGGGACCTGTAGCAGGCATCAAATTTGAAATTAGTGGATAAATGTGTAAAATTTCTCTGTTTAAACATTTGTTATGTTATCTATGTTCTATTGTGAATAAAATGTTGGCTCATTTGATTTGAAAGTTTTTTAGTTTTCATTTTATTCAAATTTTAAAAAATGTCCCAACTTTTCTGGAATTCAGGTTGTATTTTGTTTTTGTTTTATTAACAGCTATTTTCACTGTGAACCTGCATGCATGACAAGTGTTATATGACTCTTACTGCGTTAGCAAGAGAAACAAATTGATCTTTGCTTGTGTCAGAAAGTAAATTTTAATCAGTTCTGATTATTGATTTTAGTTGCAGAAGGATTACTCACCTATGAGATTTAGAATGTACAGTAATATATCAAAATCAAACATCAAATAAAAAGGAATATATTAATTTCTCAAAAGCCAAATTGTCAGTGCCAAATCTCTCTAAATGGAGGATCTCCTACCTTGTGAACCTTCTGTACCTGAAAAAAGTTTTCCTCATGTACTCAACAGGTGTAGTGTAAACGATTTCATTTATAAGACAATGATTACATTAGTCAGTAGTAATCATTTGTATTGCATTTGATCTTCTTTTGAATATCTTATTCTGAATATTCTTGAATTATCATTTGCCATTCCTTCTTTTTTGGCACCAGCAAAGAACAAATACATATCTGTCCTCATTAAAACCGGAACAGGTTGCATTGTGTTGAGGAGAATATGGGATCTAAAAAACAGTTTTGTACAGTATTGAATCAGAGAATTGAAAAGAGATCAGTTTTTCATATAGAAAATATGAATGAGGCAACATGGACGTACCTTTGTTACACTTGCAGTATAAATGGCCAAATCTGGAGAAATGGCTTAGGCTTGTTGTCACCTGAGTTGTGCCCTGAAAAAGTGACACATATCATTACAGTTTTTCTCAGTCATTTTGGTGCATTTCTCACATCACTATTTACATTTGCACAACAGTTAGTTCAACCTCCACAACATTTAGTCATTTGTGCACATCATAGTAGCAGTTTCTCATTCCTTCGAACAAATTGCAAATGCTTTTGGACATGCATCAATTGCTTTCATACAACTCTCTGCTGTTTTATAACATTATCATTCGCTTATGTCATGTCAGTCAAAATTAACTATACTTGTGAATGCTGAATAGTCATTCCATATAAAACTAATAGTCCTCATTTCATTGCTTGAGTCATTACATACAAAAATGTTGAACTAGTTGTCAAAAAAAAGTGTCAAGCAAATTTTACACATTTTTTAAAATCTTTTTTTTCCTGAAAATGTCTCCTAAATTGAACAATTTCTCTCAAGTGAATCTCAACTTTCACTGATGAGAAGGGGTGTGTGAAGCATTAGTTGCAACCAATGATAAGCCACTTCTCTACAATCACTGTCAGAGCTGAATCCCATAAACCCCCACTTTACAAGCATATACGAACCAAGCAGGACATAGTGTGTACCATTTCTACAATACTGTGACACAGAAATGGAAGGTCAGGGCTACAATTGTGGATCATGTTGTCAATCACAGCCTCACAATGGCTGAGGCTGGTCGAAGGGTGCAGCCAAATGTTGGGAGAACCACTGTAAATTCAATTATTCAAACATTTCGTTGGGAGAACAGGTGTGTATAAATGGACAGTAATTCAGCACTAAACAATCTGCACTGCACTACTGTCATTGTGTCATACATGAAGCTTGCAGTGGGACAAGAACTTGTCACTGTACATTTTACATTTAGACGTACAGCTTTACTGCACACATTTAGTGTATTGTAGTGTACAGTAGTGTTACAAAAGATTTGCCATATGTACTGCAATATTGTTTACAGTTGTGCACAGCTCTACCCAAAGGGAGTTATGTTTGTTGCAAATAAGGGTGTATTTTTTCTTTTGCACAATGCTGTGAACAAATTAGAATTGCAAAGAGCATATGCAGTAAAATGTGAAACATACATATTCAGTGTCTTGTACTCAGTTACCTCACTAAATACAGTAATGTGTAACTTTACTGTATTTTTCAAATGGTGTGCAAATAGTATATAGTGCTGTCTTGAGCATTTTCAGGTAGTGTGACCAAGATCTGACTTTTTTGCATTGGAAAACACTGACAGAGTAAACTGTCATAATGAAAACATGACAAAGCCATTTGACTATCTTGTTCATAAACAATGGTGTCAGGACTTTTCATCTTGATGACACTGACACTTTCATTGACACGAATACTTGCTTTTGAGGAATGACCTATCCATTTTGAGCAAGTGACACGCTTTTGCAGGTTATCAACTAGGTTTTTGCAGTTGTACTTTTTTGAGAACTGCATTAACTGTTGTGCAAATGAATAGTGATGTGAGAAATGCACCAAAGCGACTGAGAAAAACTGTAAGAAACTACAATTGTCACTTCAGGTATTCTGGGGTAACTACAGTTCAGCAGTTAGACTATAGTAAACCAAAATAAGACATTTGATTTGAGCTCTAAATGTTTGAGTGTGTGAGTGTGTGTTGGCCAGATAGCGTCATTATCAACACAAGGCTGTTTAATCTCTATTCTGTCTTTTTTGCTGCTAACTGGGTTGCTATGGTTACAGATGATGGATTCCTCATTGCAGTACAGGATGAGAGTGTAGATCTCATGTGATGTCACTTCCTCTGGAGAGCATCTGTTGTTCTGATAGCTGGAGTGAATCATGAGGTCATGAGCTCTGCATGTGAAGTTCACAGTACAAGAGTCACTGCTGGACCAGATTGAGTTTACATTCAGAACAGGAGCCTCCACAGCGTCTAAATCAAAGATGTAAGAACATATATCCCACAAAGATTATGATCAACTGCAGCCTCCTCCTTGTAACAATGTTCGATGTAAGGAAGGAAGAGGACAGGGTCGGCTTGACTACTGACTGCTTTATTATAGTTCCAAAAACAACAAAAAGGTGTGCAGATAGGCACAGTGCGATCAAAAGACATAAACAATAAGCTCCGTCGTCATCCGGGAGTGCAGCAGTCAGTAGTCCTTCTCTCTCTCACACGCTCCTGCTTCTCCTGCCGTTAAATACTCTCTCCATGCCAATTACTGAAACAAGAGACAGGTGTTCATTATTTGCGCTTAACCCACTCACGCACCGTGGCTCTCTTGCCTCTCTCTCCCGCTGAAGACTCCGCTGAACCACGCCCCTCCTGCCACACTCCTGTTTGGTAAATTGTACCATCACCATTGATTTATAATAGAGCAGGGGTTCCTAAACACTTTCCTGGAGTAGGCCTATACCCTACCCCCAACACTGCACATTTTGTCTCCTTAGTCTGACACCCATTTTAGGACTTGAAGTTTTTACTAATGAGCTGATGACCTGAATCAGGTGTGTTAGACCAAGGAGACATGGAAATTGTCATAATAGTGTGAGGATATCTGATCTCTACAACTCCTATTGTCAAGTCAATTCATCTTTATTTACATAGCACTTTTTTCAATATATAATTGTTTCAAAGCAGCTTTAGAGTGATAACAGGAAATATGATGCATTTCGGCTGTTGTTCAGCTTAAGTCAGTTAAGTGTTTGATTCAGTTCAGTTGTAAAGATCATCAGTTATTGAATAAGTTTCAGTTAGGGTTAGGGTTAGGGTTAACCCTAACCCTTCAATTCACACAAAATAAAACTGTATACAGCAGTTACTCCATCCAGTGTTTTTGATGACCTTAAAGGCCTATTGGTCTCATGATAGGAGAGAAGATCTGATAAGTAGTTTGGAGCCAAGCCAGTCAGGGACTTATAGACAAACAATAATACCTTGAACTGGATTCTATAATCAATGGTGGGCCAGTGCAAACTAACCAAACAGGTGTAATATTTTCCCTCTTCCTTGTCCCTGTTAAAAATTTGGCTGCAGCATTTTGGACCAACTGCAGGTGAGACAAACATGATTGCGTGAAATGGATGCGTGGATAATGGTTTCTATGTCCCTGAATGAAAGAAAAGTTTTAATTTTGGCAATCATCCTGAGCTGGAAAAAAGCTGATTTGACAACTGAGTTTATTTGTTTGTCAAACTTAAGTGCCGGGTCAAAAATAACTCCCAAATTTCTTGCGTAGGTACATACAGTGTTAGTTATAGGACCCAAAGTTTTTGAGAGTATATTGGCAGAATCCGGACGTCCAAAAACTAATACAAACCCGATTCCAAAAAAGTTGGGACACTGAACAAATTGTGAATAAAAACAGAATGCAATGATGTGGAAGTTTCAAATTTCAATATTTTATTCAGAATACAACATAGATGACATATCAAATGTTTAAACTGAGAAAATGTATCATTTTAAGGGAAAAATAAGCTGATTTTAAATTTCATGGCATCAACACATCTCAAAAAAGTTGGGACAAGGCCATGTTTACCACTGTGTGGCATCCCCTCTTCTTTTTATAACAGTCTGCAAACGTCTGCGGACTGAGGAGACAAGTTGCTCAAGTTTAGGAATAGGAATGTTGTCCCATTCTTGTCTAATACAGGCTTCTAGTTGCTCAACTGTCTTAGGTCTTCTTTGTCGCATCTTCCTCTTTATGATGCGCCAAATGTTTTCTATTGGTGAAAGATCTGGACTGCAGGCCGGCCTTGACCCTTACACACAGAGATTGTTCCAGGTTCTCTGAATCTTTGGATGATATTATGCACTGTAGATGATGATAACTTCAAACTCTTTGCAATTTTTCTCTGAGAAACTCCTTTCTGATATTGCTCCACTATTTTTCGCCGCAGCATTGGGGGAATTGGTGATCCTCTGCCCATCTTGACTTCTGAGAGACACTGCCACTCTGAGAGGCTCTTTTTATACCCAATCATGTTGCCAATTGACCTAATAAGTTGCAAAATGGTCCTATAGCTGTTCCTTATATGTACATTTAACTTTTCCGGCCTCTTATTGCTACCTGCCCCAACTTTTTTGGAATGTGTAGCTCTCATGAAATCCAAAATGAGCCAATATTTGGCATGACATTTCAAAATGTCTCACTTTCAACATTTGATGTTATCTATATTCTATTGTGAATAAAATATAAGTTTATGAGATTTGTAAATTATTGCATTCCTTTTTTATTCACAATTTGTACAGTGTCCCAACTTTTTGGAATCGGGTTTGTAGTTAATTTCATCTATAAAGCAGTTCTGTAAAAATGATGTCATATACAGTGGTGATCAGAATTATTGGCACCCTTGGTAAATATGATCAAAGATGACTGTAAAAATAAATCTGCATTGTTTATCCTTTTGATCTTTAATTAATAAAATTAGCAAAAATCTAACCTTTCACTGAAGTAAAATAATTTATTTAATAAAAGATCAAAAGGATAAACAATGCTGATTTATTTTTACAAGCTTCTTTGTTCATATTTACCAAGGGTGCCAGTAATTCTGAGCACCACTGTATATGAGGTTTTTACTCCATGTTGCCAATATTTCTTGACAATTTTTGGCCTAATCTATGTTCTGTCTAATAGTCTGTGTAGAAATTGTTTATTGTTATGGATAGAGATTTGACTTTTCTAAGAATGACCTAAAGAGACAACTGCTCAGAATGGGACTGACACCAAGAGAAGAGGAGCAGTTACTGATTGGCAAACCAATATGACGCCTATTCCTGTGTGTAAATTTAAGAACTGAGTTGTGTATGTATTCTTTAGGGCTTCCAAATTAAAGTATAAACTGATATTATTAAAATGTTTAACAGCATTCATTTTGCATTTAGCATTTGGTTAATGATGTATTATATATTATATAATATATATATATATATATATATATATATGCTTTATATAAACAAATGTTGTTCCGTAAGGCGTAGGACATACAGCGTAAGCTTTTTGAAGAATACGAAAGTACGGTTTTGGCAGAAGCACTTGGAAGGCGATCATTTGGTTATACAAAGCATATACATTTACATCCTTTTAAAGCCCTTTGAAGCTGCACTGAAACTATAATTTTGACCTTCAACCATTTGGAGGCCATTGAAGTCCACTATAAGGATAATAATCTTGGAATGTTTTCATCAAAAATCTTAATTTATTTCGACTGAAGAAAGAAAGAATGAACATCTTGGATGACATGGGGGTGAGTAAATTATCAGGAAAAATTCATTTGAAAGTGAACTAATCCTTTAATAACACTGTCTTAGTAAATTAAGCCACGTTAAGCATTTTCACGTTAAGCATTTTAGAATGTCCCCTCGCTCTCGGCTGGTTCCTATTCCCAGGATACGGGGTACTCTGGGTTTGAGCTAAATTCTGAGCTCAGAGCCTCTAATCGGACAGCACACCAACTACACTTATTTTGCTCACTTATGCTGTTCAAGCATTTGTAAGTGTGAACTCATGAAAACAACTGCCACAGGTAATCGGACATTATTTTTTAAAGGTTTATTTTGGGCTTTTTGCCTATTTATTATGATAGGACAGTGAGTAGACAGGAAGCGAAGTGGGAGAGGGGGTGGGGGTGGGGGGGGGTGGGGGGTGGGGGCAGGATCGGGAAAGGTCCACGAGCTGCCCACAAGGCTATTGGCCCTGTTGAAAAACCAGCTGGTTAGGTATGTTTGGAAGCATGGAAGCTGATTTATGCTGGTCCTTAATTGGTTATGAGCTGGGGCTAGTTGCTAAGGACCAGCATAAACCAGCTCAAACCAGCTAAGGACCAGCATAAACCAGCTTAAACTAGCTGCATGCTTCAAAACATACCTAACTAGTATATGCTGTTTTTTCAACAAAGGTTGCAGATGCTGGAGCATTATTTTCAACTTGACTGCAATGTTTTATTCTCCATCATTCAATACATTTTGTCTGTACATAAATGAATCTTCATGTTATGTCATCACAGATTCAAATCTATAAATCAGAATATTTATTGCATTTATGATGAAAAGGCTCATCACTTAAGGCTGTATCGCCTATTGCCTCAATTTACAGTGTCTTTGGGCGGACTGCTGAGGTGGATTGCCGGCAAAAACCATTTTAGGATTGTTTGTGATTTGGTCCTACTCCTAACTTTTCACAGATTTTATAGGCACTGGTTTTAGCGCTAAAACGTGTTGTGAAATACTCTTAAAGGATTAGTTTACTTTCAAATAAAAAATTCCTGATAATTTACTCACCCCCATGTCATCCAAGATGTCCATGTCCTTCCTTTTTCAGTCGAAAAGAAATTAAGGTTTTTGATGAAAACATTCCAGGATTAATCTCCATATAGTGGAAAATTTTGACGTCCTAAATTTAGGACTGACATGCCCATTATTCTTAAGAGTTTCTCCTAAAGCGGCAAGTTAGGAGTTACTTTTAGCCTTAGGATGTTTTGTAAATACAGCCCCTGAATTTTACATTGGTACAATAGAAAATGTTTAAAAAAGAGCACACATGTTATAAAGCAATATGTACAGGACTCTGAATGGAACTTCTTCCATTGATATGATTTACTGTAATACCAAGACATTCAATAATGTTAAATTGCATTTAGCTGGACAAATGAGTGAAAAATATATTATTTACAATTAAATACAAGCTTGACTTAATTTCAAAACATGCTGACAAACTAAAATAAAACCAAAACAATGATTTTGTAAAAATAAAGAACATTTATTTTTATACTTCCTTTATTGCAAAGTGGGTACAGTACATTTTTGTTTACATTCTCTTCAAAAATTACTTTCAAAATACTAAATTGTGCATTTCAGAGGCATGCGAGTGAATGAGAAAATGAAAGCCCCCAGCGTCCTTTCAAAATAGCCTGACATATAGGCTTTTCAGGAAGTGGTTTTGTCGGGTGTTGTCTGGCAAATCTCTAACAGAAATCTACAGAAACTTTGTGAGACTTTGCACGTCTGAGCCATGTGTATAACAATTCTGAAATTTTATATTAAAAAATACATTCACTGCTGTTTTTATTTATTATTATCATTATTTAAAAAAAAAAAGTGTGTAAATATTTACCCCAACTTTTTTTAACAATTGACATCCTATATCACCTATCACTTATATCATTTTTATTATTTTATTCTGGTTTTGGATGTACAGATTCATAGGGAGCTCGTGGTTTACTGACCATAGCATAAATGGTGTGATCAGAGATTTGGGAGTTTTTGTTTTCTTCTGAATGGCACAGTAGATAGTGGCTGGTGCATTTGGCTTGCTCATCTCTGTTAGTGATGCACCCTGAAAAACGACATACAAAAATTTTTTTCCCCAACAAATCATTTAAACACCTACAGACTGTCATTTGGTGAATACTGTAGTTCCAACACCCCCCCCCCCCCCTCCAAAAAATAAACAAAACAAACAATAACAACACAACAACAAAAAGGGTATTATAACTTTATCTTATTCAGTTAATGTTGTTCAGTTTAGCTTGTCTTCACCTTTATTCCAAATTAAGACATTTAATCCAAATTAACTATCATTTCATTTTTAAAATTAAATGTAATATAGTTAGATTACAGTAATTGTTTAATCTTCACCTGATTCACAGAGTCATGATTGGGTGAGGTGTGGTTGGTTTCCCCGGTAACATCAGGTTGTCCTGAATCTCCTGCAACATCAAACACTGAGTGGGGTTTCTCTGATTTCTTTAAGATCTCCAGTGACTTTTGTGGCTTGATGTTCTCCTGCAAAACAATACAATTAAAATGTCAAACTGCAGATTTTACTGAAATGAGCAGGCAGTGCTCATATACAGACACTAAGGGATACAGGATTTTATTACCAAAAACTACTTTGTGTAACAAAACATGCGTATGGACAGGTTTAAACTTAGAGCAGTGATGTTTAAATGGCGGATAAAGAGGACACTGACAACACATCGACAGACAAGACAGAGCAGGTTACTTATGATATTAAACAAAGTCCCAGCTTTCAAACAGTGTAATTTTTTAAAGAAATGCGAACAATAAAAAACGTTTTGTGGCTCTTTAATGTGTGTGACAGACTGCTGTAGTACCTCAGCTCAAGCAGCTCGTGAACCGATCATCTCTTCTTACTAATATATAATTTAATTTATAGCATCAAATAAACATGAATGAACAAGAGAATGAATGTTGTTTCAATCGTGGAAAGACGTCAGTACACACCATTTTTCAAGTTTAAGTCCACCGAGGTTAATCTTCTAACTCCTGACTGCTTTGTCGGACAAAATGGCAGATTCGGCATTATGATGGTTAGATTGCTTGTCAATCAAACTCCCCGCGAAGGGTCAATTGCGCTATTTACAGTTTCTACAGTTTAAAGTGAGCAGCGCGTCAATACAACAGAGCGGTTCAAGCGCTCAGGGTCGTTTCTCTAATCTTTTTATCTAGAGCCAAACACGCTTCATTTAAGCTCTTTCCACTCCATCCGCGTTGCTTTCTTTCGATAAAGACGTAAAGTGCCAGCTGCAGATAACGACTACTCCTGTTGTGCGCTTCATAAACACACACGTTCACTAACAGAAGAACTGGGGCCATATTCACAAAACATCTTAAGGCGAAAAGTAGCTCCTAAATCGCAGATTTAAGAGAAACTCTTAAAAATAATCGCAGTGTCAGTCCTAATTTTAGGAGTCCTACATTTTTGCTCTAACAGTATTTCACAAAGCATTTTAGCACTAAAACTAGCTCCTAAATCTGTGAAATGTTAGGAGTAGTCAAGAGGAATCCTAAGTCACTAAGACCAAATCACAAACAATCCTAATCCACCTAAAGACACTGAACACCATGAGACAATAGTGATAGAGCCTTAGCTGCTGAACTTTTTCTTTATAAATGCAATACATTTTGATTTATATATTTGAATCTACGATTAGGCGCCAAAAATAAATCTTTAACAAATAAATAAATATTGTCTGATTACCTGTGGCAGTGGTTTTCATGAGTTCACACTTACAAATGATTGAATAGAGTAATAAAATATATAATAAGCGTATCTGTCCAAGGGAATCGAGGGCTCCGAGCTTGGAATTTATCCCAAACCCAATGTTCTCCCCGTATCCCCAGCCGAGAGTGAGGGACAGGATGGCGGAGGAATGCAGAAAACTGTCAAAGTAACTATAGGCGAGTCGACTCTCGTCTGTGTATTTATTCCTCTTCTCGAGCTGATTAGAAAGACTGTTTGAATGTGTTCCTCCCAAACTTGTTTATAAAACATAATTTGTCGCTTGAATTCTGCATTCTCTTGAAATGCAGACACCCAAGAGGTGGACAATTAACTGTACATAGCCTACAGTTTAATTAGTGACACTTAGCCTACATTTTAAAACCTTATTTGAATATGGCAACATTTGTATTTTAAAACCTTTATTTAATATGAAAACATGACACCTCATTCTACAATATTTATATGATTAAATCACTGACTCCTCCCCCATCAGCCAATGCGTGCATAGTTCATAGCAACAAGGTCAACCCCGCCCTTACTCTTAGCTTAAAGGTCTTGTTCTTCGTGATCCCATGTTTCAAACTTTAGTTAGTGTGTAATGTTGTTGTTAGAGTATAAATAAAATCTGTAAAATTTTAAAGCTCAAAGTTCAATGCCAAGCGAGATATTTTATTTAACAGAAGTCGCCTACATCGAACGGCCAGTTTGGACTACATCCTCTACTTCCTTCTTTAATGACGTCACTAAAACAGTTTTTTGACTAACCTCCACCCACAGGAATACACAAGAGTTGCGTTTGTAGAGTGTGTTTGTCGCCATGTCGTCGAAACGCTGTTATTTTCATCCCGCAGTCCAATCACCGGGTCTGATTCGGCTCAAATTGATAGGGTAAAATTAAAGACATGTTTACAATAACACTGAGCGCGTGCATCTCCATGTTATGGTAAGAGGCGTGACCTTTCCGGGTAAGGTTCGCTAAGCTGCTGTCGAATCACAACACAGGAACCGCTGGCACAATCAGAACTCGTTACGTATTTCTGAAGGAGGGACTTCATAGAACAAGGAAGTCATCAGCCCGTTTTTATGACAGTGGAAACAGCGGTATACAGATAAGTAAATTATGTGAAAAATACTGTGTTTTTTTACACGCGAAACATGAACACATTATATTGCACACTATAAACACAATCAAAGCTTCAAAAAACCACGAAAAACGGGACCTTTAAGACTTCAGTCTGTTCCTTAGTAAAAGTTGGTCTCAGCAGCTTTGTGAATAGGTTTTTAAGAGAAAACTCTTAGCTAAGAACTTTTACTGCTATTTAGGAGAACTCTTAGTGGTAAGATAAAATGTTTTGGGAATACAGCCCCAGACCAAGGCAGTTATTTGCGGATTTCACCACCTTCGTGGAGTGGGTACTGGTAAATAACAACTCGCCATTTACCATTGGCCCTGCTGAAGATGACAGCATTACCAGTCCCATTCCACCATTGCCAGAGACCAGCCATCCACCACTGACCGCAACCGGCACGATGGAGTTTCCTGTGCCAACCGCAGACCATGGAGACCGGTCTGCCACTATTGACAAAGAGTATAGAACCCAAGAGGCGACACTCTGATACTTTTTGGGTAACAGCCATCATTATGGGGTGAAAACTGGACCATAGAATCCTTCCCATCTTACGCACCCAAAATCGTCGAATTTCACTGCCAAATCAGAAGCGCAATAGAACAGTTTTTTAAATTAAGTCACCAGTAAATTGTATGGCTCCTACAGTAAATGTTGTATTGTCTTATATGTTTTTATTTGACCAGTTTGGAATCCAACCATTCAACCATCATCATGTTTGCAGCAAACAATATATTTTAGAGTGGAGCAATACTAATAATAGTGTCACTCCACTAGGTCTGAAATGAAATATATATATTGTATGTTTTAATGAATCACGCTACAAACATAATGATCTTATAATACATGATGCATAATTCACATTAACAGACATTAGACAACACTGCAAAATCAAGCTGTTTTATATTTATATATATATTTATTGTCCAACATTCCCAATTTTTCTTATGCATGTCCTTAATTTAATTTCATATGTTGGTATTAATTCAGTGTTTATAATGCTAATACTAGATCTTTTAAAGAATTTTAACCCAAACTGACTGGGTTTCTAGAGAGCAAAGACTACACAAAGAAGACTACACAAAGTCTGTAAAATAAACTGTTAAAAGGATTTGATGATCACTAGTGATAATATTTTATTCTGTGTTGTCATCACTCAGGTTGGATTTCAGCTTTAATGTACAGGTTTTTTTTTAACAAAGCAGCTGATATTGCCACAGAAAGTATTGGACTGCCGACTCGCTTTCACCCCAAAATGGCAGAAACACAGGGCCACTGCTGGGCGCCGGTGTTGCAATGGAACATTCTATTAAGTGTCGCTTCTTGTCAGTGTATATTTTTTGCTATGGACGAACCCAAACCGAGGCCGGAAGGAGTCATCGCCCTGGAGCCAATGATTTTTTTCTTATACAAAGTACTACGGCTGCCCCGATGGAATATAACTGTGCCAAAAAAATATTGTCTGGACCTCTGCTGGGAAAAAAATATAGAGACCGGACCTCTTTGATTGAATACAGTGTGCGTAAAGTCCACGCCAACATTCAATGTTTTTTGATATGGAAAAGTAGTGCCATGTCAGGGTCTAAGCAGACATATGCACTTTTCCTTGTGAAAGAGAGTTGGAGTTCTGTAGGAATTTGCACATCTAGCAATTCTTGCCGCTCGCGATTCTCAAGTAAAGCATGGACGTTGACTGCTGCTCTGTGTTAATGACATTAATTAGACGGCATTTACAAGGCTGAGATCTGATTCTGAAACCATTCAGCTGCGCACAATTTCAAGATCATTTGCGATCATTTGTTAAATTTACATTTTACATTTGGACGAGAGGTGTACGCACATTTTTGTGTGTAGCTTCATTCTCTGAATCACATGTAGGCCCTTCGCACATTTGAGAAATGATTGTAGGACGGTTTCTACACAACATTTTATAAATGAGGCCCATGAAACTTACGTCAACTTCTGCATATACTGTTTGGTCATTCTGCTGGGCACCTATATCGAATAGAATATCAATTTTCAAGACCACAATTTTCAGTGTACAAGCATAGAACATATTATATGAACTTTTTGCTCTAAAACATGTTTTAAAATCCTACCAGCTATTGCTCTCTCTCTTATAACTAAAACTGATGAAAATGGTTATTTCCATCTTGAACTTTCCAAAGGAATATTTAGCGTTATATTCAACCTTATGATCAGCATGTGGCAAGACTGAGAAATGAATGGCAAGTATGATTACAGTAAATGCACTCATAATCATCCAATCAGAGGGCAAGCAGAAGTGTTAGAAGCAGAAGTGCTAAGCTTGTGGGTAGTAACATGAAATGCATAGGAAGTTGACAAGTCCTGAGGTGACATGCTAGAATCTTAACTATTTTAAACAGCGTTGTGCTAATTCTTTAATAATTATTGTGAATGCAGTTTTTATAACATCATGTTAACAGAGATTATGTAATGATTTCTAAAAATCAATTAAGCAACGCTACATCACAGGACCATGTAAAATTAATGATGGCAAAATGTGAATACAATAGTGAAAAACTGTAAATGAACTCATTTCAGAAACATTTTCTGTGATGGGTAGGATTAGGGTTAGGGAATATAATATACATGCTGTATATAGTATAAAATTATTATGTCTATCGAAAGTCCCCATAAAACATGTTTTATATGGACTTTCCATAGACATAATGATTGTGTGCGCGTACAAAAGATTTTAAATATTTAATTCACACAGTTATTCAAAAACTAAGGGGAAAAAAAAACTAAGATAGCCCTGCATTGTCTACATGCAAAGTGTTTTACATTTAAAACCTCCTGAAAATGTTCAGCTGATCTCTCTAAAAATAACACAAGCTAAGGAAGTAAGTTATTTTAAACTGCACTTCTAAAGACTTTTGTGCAGAAAAAATGTCAAAATTAAATCATATGCTGAAAAAAATATAATTTTTTTTAATTAAAGCAGAATTACATTATGGAATGTTAACCTTTGTGTAAAGACTGTTTGACATTTGTGTTGTTTTACTGACAAAATAAGAGATGTTTAATGCATGCCTTTAAACAGAGAAATACTCTTGGTCTGCTCATTAGCAAGCGATATGAAAGAGTGCTGAGTGTTATTAAAATTCTTTATGATGAGTCATAAATTGAATACAGGATTAGATGCTCTGTACCTTTTTTTTTCTTGTAAAAAGAAGCCGATCAATGGCACCAACAAACCCATAGGCAAATAATAGCAATGATCCAACGGGGAAATGCTTCAGATGCTTCATCATATATTCCTGTTTATAGACATGACAGATAAGAATCTTCAGTCTTCCCAGACTGAGGTGTACATCAGCAGGAATTTCAGTCTAGTGTTTGGTATTTAACATGAAGAGTTGTACATCATTTTACTGTAAATATTCTTTCATTCATTTACTGTTTCTTTATCTGTATGTATTTGCATGATGGAGGGGATATGTACCTTGATCAACAGTGCAGAGTTCATTAACCTTCTTTCTGTCAGTCTTCCAGCTCACTGGGTTGCTATGGTTACACATGATGTAGTCGCCACTGCAGTTCAGTCTTAGAGTGTAGTAGATCAGATGATGACTCTTCCTCTGGAGAACAGCTGCTACTATAGATGGTGCTGATAATAATGTTACTTTTTTACATGTAAAGCTACAGGAGTCAGAGCTGGACCAGCTGAGTTTACAGTCAGGACCGGAGCTTCCACTGCATCTGAAACCACATATTAAACATTTAAGGATACATGCACAGATTCTACTAACAATTTCCAGCTCAAAAGTAAACAGGACCAAACAAAATTTATCATACTATTTCATTCAGACTTCCTGAAATGAACATAAGCAATATAATATATAACAGGTTAAAGTTAAAGGGGAAAAACAATCATTAATCTTTGATAAATCATTTTCATGCTACATTGTTTTTTATTGTTTTAAAAAAAAAAAATATAATTTAATATTAATGACATGACCTATAACAGAGACTCTGTATGTAACAATATTGTTGTCTGAATCTCGCTTGCTCTTGCTCTATAGAGTCCACTGTTTGTCTTCTGCACATTCTTCAGTGTGAGAGAAGAGGTTTTATTATTGAAATCCACCCTGTCCTGTAGGAAGGGTGAGTTTTTACTGTTTTAGATGCATGTATATTTAACTATATTCTCTGATTTATATTTTTCCAGGATAAATCATCAAACTCTGGTAGTTCTTGTGCCTGTATATCCAGTTGAATAGAGGCTCCTGTCCTTGCATACAGAGATTCTCAGCACTGAACCCTGAGGAGAGAGGTAATAAATAAGGACAAAGTTTAGTAACTATTTTCTAATGAGCTTTGTACGTTATCTATAATAGGGAAAATAAAGATCTTTCTCTGTAAAGAAGAGTTGAAGACCAAGTTCAAGACCAAATAAAGTCCACCAACATAATAATGATATCAAATGATATGTTAGTTAGTTAGTCACTTTGTTGTCCACGAGTACAAATTTGTTTTGGCTTCACCGCAAAAATACATTCAATATCTTCACACCAATCACATAAAAGACAAGTACCACAATCACTCCTCACACTCAGATTCCAGTATTTAAAATTCTAATGGCAGTTGGCACAAATGACATTGATACACATTTTTCCTTGCTTGAGGTTGCCTAAAACATCTTTTGATGGTAAAAGCTGAAATTTAATATTCAAAGGATGAGAATAATCTTCAATAATAACCTGCTTTTTTTCTTTGACTCTTGTTTGATAGATTTCATTCAATTGTCTTTGTGTTTGTCCTACAATTGCACTACCAATTTTAACTACTCGGCACAGTTTTTGCTTTTAGCAATAGTCCATACCACGTATTAAAACATATAACACTCTCTCGACAAGATTCTTATAAACCATCTCTAAAATATGTTGACTCACACCAAAATGTTGTACCTCCTAATAAGATATAATCTCTGCAGTGCTTTTTTAAGAACATACTCAACATTTCCAGAAAATGTCAGTACTGTCAATAAATGTTCCTAAATATTTAAAACTTCCAGCAGTCTCTATATGATATCCATCAAGTATCAAAGGTTCTAACCTTTCAAAAAAATCTACTTTATTCCTACTAATGATCAATTCCTTGGTTTTAGTCATATTTATCTCCAGTGAACTCAATTTACACCAGTTTTGAAGCAAATTTATGTAACTATAATACAGTGTATCTCCTTCTGTTCCAGCTTTACTCAACCGGCCAACAAGTGCCATATCATCCGTGTATTTAAATAAGTTAAAATATGAATCCTGGATCTTAAATTCATTTGTATACAACGAAAAAAGTAAAGGTGATAAAATAGTTCCTTGTGGAACTCCTGTATTTACAATGATTGTCTTTGACACCATATCATTAACAACTACTCTTTGAGGAGGATTTAATCCACCAAATAAGATCACCATTCACTCCTAAATTAATTAATCTTTGCAAAAGAATATAATTCCGAATCAAATTAAAATCTGAGCTAAAATCTATAAATAAAATCCTAACGTAATTTGTAGTATGCTGAATGTATTCAGCTACAAAATCACATAAGGTTATAAAAGCATCATCGCTGACCCTCTTTCCCCTCTAGGCAAACTGAAGGGGGTCCAAAATCTTAATCACACTGTTCCAAATATGCCTTGTTAATACTCATTCCATACATTTACCCAACATAGAAGTTAGAGCTATTGGTCTAAAAACTTTTAACCGATTGGCATTAGATATTTTAGGTACTGGAACAATCTTTTTCTTTCCATTAATTTGGAACCACCTTACAAATTAAAAAGAGCTGGAACAATCGGGTAAGGACACCAGTTGAAAAGCACAATCTATTAACACATGACCATTTAGCTCATCTTGGCCAGGTGCTTTATTTGGCTTAATGCTATCAAGACTATATTAAGACATATTCTCTCACATTTGTTAGTACATTCCCACCTATCAACCTAGGAAAGAAAACATTTAAATCTTCTACAGAAAGTGCACCTTGAACACACCTGTTTCCTCTTCTCTCTCTTTCCATAATACTATTAAGCCCTTCATGCCTTCTTAGTATTGCCTGTATATAACCTATTTTCAATCTTGTACTTATATGCTAGTTTAGCTTTCTTAATTCAACCCCTAAATTCCTTCCTTTTATCTCTAACCAGTTCCCCATCATCACCGTTTAAAAAGGCAGCTTTTTTTCTCATTTAAACACCTTTTAAGATCTTTAGTAAACCATAGCCTATTATTCGAATACATTTTAATTGTTTAGTCTTAACACAATTGCTTTCACAAAACATTATGTAAGATGTAATGTAATGTACAAGCTCTTGTATTTCATTATTTGTATTCTGGTTATTTCACCTTAAATCACCCTTGTTTCTGAACACTGGTATTGCAGTATAACAAATTAGTTAAATTGTGTAAAATCCTGGCAATTTTAGTGAAACACTTTTGAAGTGAAGCCAAAATCATTTCAATAAGACTCGATTAATCTGTCAAAAACTAAGATGAACTAAGCGAAGAATTCTAAAAGTTAAAAGTTTGTCATTTATCATTATTTATCATAGTAAAAGATTAATTTTGTACCTGTAAGAAGAGAATGAACAGGAGCAGTCTAAACGCCATTGTAGCAAACAGAAAGGAATTACGGGTCTTTCAATAAAGGAAGTTAAAATGTGTGAGAAGTAATGTGCCTCAAAATCAAGATCGCAAGGGGACTACTGAAACAAACAGGCAAAGTGAAAGTATGACTTTTTGGCTAAAACACTTTGTGTCTTTTGAGGAAATGTGAAAATTCACCCTTAAAGAGTCATAAAGTCAAAGATGGCCCAGAACAACACAGCAAAGTCAAACAACATAAACTTAATAATATAATCATAGTAATATTTTAGTATCTTAATATTTTAGATAAATGAACATTGTTTTGTTCCACAAGGCATAGCTTTTCCTAAAGCCTGTAAATGTAGTTTGATCAAAAGATTGTATAGTTCAATCTGACTTCTTTCATTTAAATTCACCAAGGGTCTTTTTTTCAGTGTTCCAGGCGTCAAAAATGTAAGCATGGTCAAGCGCCCCCGGCGTCGCCTGGTTGGGATACGCCAAGGTGCCCCTCGGCGTCACTCTATGGACGAACTGGGAACTCCATTGCTTTCCATGGGAAACCTTTAGCGTCAAAAACTGACGCGAATTTTATTGGTATGAAATCACGCTGAAGAAGTCTCATTCAGAACACATCGCGATATTTGGCATCAGTTCGCGTGTGCTGGATGTTGGTAAGTAGTCGTAAATACGCTGTTCTAATGTTTAATATAATGTCTTTTCTTTGCCGATATTAATCAGATTACGTTAGCTCCCTCATGTTCAGTCACTGCATTATATCTGTCACCTCCGCTGAGGTTTTGCTTTTCATTGCTTTCTAAATTAAATGCTAAACTAGGGTGATTAAACACTATCACGTGACGTGCAATAGACCTTCAATCAGTTAATCATATCATATCAGGTTCAAAGTAGTACAAGTAGTTTCAAAATGGTATTTGTAGTAGAAGCACGGTAAAAACAACTTACCATGCTTTTACCACAGTATTGGTAGTTTTAATGTGATATTTGTTGTAAATACAGAGTAACCACAACTTACTTTTAATGCCTAATAATGTAAATCCAAAAATTGTAAGGTAATCAGTACTTTTTTCCTATATATAATCCTAATATTATAAATAATGATATTTTCTTTTCTCGTTTCAGCTGAAAAGACCTAAAGGGCCTTTCGGAAATGAACGGAGGAGACAGAAAGCTGCAAAGGCAAATATTGCAATGGTATGTATGTGTTTGGTTTAACCCTTTATCAAAATCAACATTGTTAAATAGTCTCAAAGTCTTAAATTAAAATTAAAGTCAATTCCTGTACATATTTATCACCATAATTGTAAATCAGTTGTGCCCCTTCTTGGACAGTCGGACAACCCACACATGTCAGAAAGTTTATATTAATTCCATTGAATTCTTAAAAATGATTACAGATTGGGCCCAAATGTTCCAATGATACATGATGTCTCTCCGCACCTCATAACCTACCTCTGTTTGCAAGTGTGGAAATGATCATTTGACTCGTCACATGACATCAGATATTCAATTATTTTTGTCATAATCAGTTACACTGCTGATAATGTCCTGCTTGCATGTGAAACATGTTATTTTTTTATTTATTTTTTTAAATATAAATATAGCTTGCTATTAAAGACATACTTTTAATCATGGAAATGCCCACGCATCAGTGAACTTATTACATAAATGCATTTAACATTTAATTGTGCAACACTCTTTACAGAAGGAAATCCTACAGTTATGTATGAACTAACAACATCATCATCAAGTGCTGTGCTGGGCACAATGGGCAACACGTGTCCTCCAACATATCCAATCTGTGGCCACGTTCTCCACATCTTCCCATGGGACACCGGCATTCTTCAGGTCTTTATGAAACATCTGTCTCCACGTCTTCCTTGGTCTTCCCTGTCCCCTGCATTCTCCTGGTGGTGTCCACTTCATATCTGTCTTTGGGTGTTGTTGTTTGGTCATGCTGAGGATGTGTCCAGGGAGGTGCACCCTTTGCTCTGTCAAAGTTTTTAAAAGTCTTCACGTGGACTCCTCCTTATGATCTCCTTGAAACGTGCAGAACCAATATTGAAAATAGTAGTTTATCTTTTTCCGTATTGTTGCCTTTATCAAAGAAGCATCAGTGCTCATCCGGAGTTTTGGTAAAAGACATATTCATTGCCATCCACTAGTTCTAGTCATGCAGTGACTTCATGATGCGATAGTCAAATATATATTTCTGCATGTGTGTATAGCAGGTGTTTGTCCGAACAATTGAAGATCGAGAGTGTTCAGGAAAACCCTTGAAAACAATCATTATTCATGTAATTCTGTTTGGTGCTGATAGAGTATTACAGAAATAACACATTGACATACTGGACATTATTCTGTGAGTTTGTTACCTTTACATTTAGATGGACTTGAAAATGTCTTGCATTTTGCTTCATTAAACCTTTTATTACAGTGGTCACTATAGTAAATGTCCACTTTAACTACATCTATGGTTATGGTATCATTATATCACTACCTGGATAATGTAAATGTAACATACCCTTGAATGTATTTTATAGAAGCATTTTATTGCTGAAAATATTTAACATTTATAATATGCATTAACTATTTGAATTTGCCTTTCATTTAGTTACAGTAAAAGTAATAATCACAAGGATATTGTATTAAAGTTGAGAATGTAAAATGTTATTTTTTTCCCTATTTTTTAAAGGGAAGAAACATATTTTCACATTAAATTTTATCTCATCTCTTGGTTTGTAAAAATAATACTTCATCATATCAATTTTTTTAGTTATGTTTCACTATAATAGATTGCCTCTGTAACTGGATACATTTTTTTCTCACAATTAACTGATTTTTATACTGTTGTGCAGTTTGGGGACTACATTTGTTTTTGGCATTAAATATTGGAATATGATTACAAAATTGAGTGCATTTCATTATGCTTTTGTTATATTATTTTAATTCCAAGAGTTCAAATGGTGGAGAATGGTATAAATAAGTGATTAAATGTATACCTTTAATATACTACACATCTACTGTAAATGTTAGAAGCACTTTAGTAGATGCAATTTTATCTCTTTCAAATATATGTATGCATCAGTTTAACTACACAAAGGAGTCTTTCGTTTTAAAATGTGATTTTTATTATATTTAATTAGATTAATTACATATTTAAGGAATCTTTCCCTTTAGCCGGAACCAGAGCCATATAGAGAGAATGGCTCTGGCCGGAACCGAAGGAGAGCTGTCATCATTTACCATAAATGTGACGCCTCTGTTCAGCTGGGTTGTCACTGGCTGTGACTTTATCGCAGAACTCACTGTGATAAAGTCACAGTGAGTTTTAACCCATATAAAACGGTGCTTTATCTTACAAAGTTTGTTTTAGTGTGAATATTACGTTACTCATACATTAAGTTAACTATAAAGTGTTTCTATGTCGTGAGAAATTACTCTTATACTGAGATCCCAACCCTAACCCTAGCATCTCTGCCCATTTTAATGAACTACAGCGCCATGTTTCCCGTTCATTGATAGAATGACAGAGACTTATGGGTAATGTAGTTTAAAACGTTTAGTAATTAAATGATAAATGTTAAAATAATAAGATCTTTAATGGACAACTCGATATCTAAATATGTTTATTGTGCAAACATTTATTACATATATGAGGGACAGGCTGAAATTTTATATTTTACTGTGAGCACTACTAAAAAACCTTTATGTCAGCTTCCCATGAATGTCTGAAAACTGTGCCCACATTTTTAGTAATTATAGCAGTTGTCCTGATGATTTTCTCTTTGATACGCTAACCAGACTTTGAGTTACAGCATTTTTGAAATGTGCATTTGTTTGCTCTTCAGGGGCCGTTACTGGCCCCCTGGGGGTGGAAAGGCATTAAAATCTACACAGATGTATTCTCCTCATCATGGATAACAAACTTTGTTGAATCACATTTAAATATTGGAGTATTTTATCATTTCCCCCTTTTCCATTCTAACATCATGTTTGTATAGGTTTTGATGGGTGTTGTGAGACCATCTGATGAAATATGGAAATATTTGAAAGAAAATGTTGTAATATAATAATAATAATAATATAATAATAATAATAATTGATTAATTGAATAATTGTTGATTATTTCTTTGCTTTTTGTTGTATGAACACCAATAAATATAATGGATGAACCCACAACAACTTGCCATTATCCAGTTGCCAGTGTTGGCAGTAAACAAGAAACTATTTATATTTACACTTCACTATTACTGTTACACAAGGATAATGCACTATTCAGTAAAATAAGAAAGAAACGGTGCCAAAATTTCATCTTCACCTCCTCTTCTTGGTCCTCACATGCCTGACATCAGTAATGTCCATGCTTTCCTTTTGAATGCAATAGTATATACTAGAATGATCAACATGGATCATCTTCAGCTCTGCTTGAAGTGTTTGTAGCAGTTTAGCCCACTGCAGCCTCTCCTAATTCACATTCCTTCCCTTCATTTCTCTGGAAACTGGCATACTTGTCACAACATGAAAGAATATGCAACTTTTGGTGCATTGTTGTCCCAAATATCATTAATCAGATCAAAAATATTTATGTAATATATATTTATGTATTTATAAGTAAAACAATCATGGTAATTATATGTAGTTTTTTTCAACTATGAAATAAACATATTAAACATATCTAAGCTCATAAGAGCTTAGTAAAATTGTATTTACTGTACCAAACACCACGTTCACACTATATTCACCATACTTTATCCCGTTTAATCCCAAATTTTTCCCAGAGATGATATATATGAATTTGTATGGTATTTGTAAGGATATTAAACAATCAATGTCATTTGTTTTAAAAAAAAATATTGAAAAGTCCATGAAAAATGGGGTTTTATATCTGGTCACAAAAGTGACTGGTGGTCGAACACAGGAAGTCTAGGTCTATGGTGTCAATGCATTAGATAGACAGACAGACAGACAGACAGACAGATAGATAGATATATAGATAGATATATAGATAGATAGTCAGACAGACAGATAGATAGATAGATAGATAGATCAGACAGACAGACAGACAGACAGATAGATAGATAGATAGATAGATAGATAGATAGATAGAGATAGAGACGACAGACAGACAGACAGATAGATAGATAGATATATAGATAGATAGGCAGACAGAGACAGACAGATAGATAGATAGATAGATAGATAGTCAGTCAGACAGACAGATAGATATAGATAGATAGATAGATAGATAGATAGATAGATAGATAGATATATATATATATATATATATAGATAGATATAGATAGATAGATAGATAGATAGATAGTCAGACGAAGATAGATAGATATATAGGATAGATAGATAGATAGTCAGACAGATAGATAGATAGTCAGACAGACAGACAGACAGACAGACAGACAGATAGATAGATAGATAGATAGAGACAGATAGATATATAGATAGATAGATAGGTAGATAGATAGATAGATAGATAGATAGATGAGATAGATATTAGATAGATAGTAGACAGGACAGACAGACAGATATATAGAGATAGATAGATAGATAGAGAGATATAGATAGATAGATAGATAGATAGATAGATAGGATAGAGACAGACGTCAGATATATAGATAGACAAACAGACAGATAGATAGACGGACGGACGGACGTCACCAAGCATCAAGTAAATCCAAAACTTGACTTACAGTCAGTCTGAAATAGAGTTTATGAGAATAACATATAGGGGACATTGACTCCCTGTGTTATACCACCGGTCACAATTGTGACCGTCTTCATTTATCTGCAGTCTGACAACAGAATAAACCATGTATTAATATAATTTCAATATGTATGTATAGATAACCCTTTCATGATGATGTGTGCAAAAAATTTATGAGCGATTCAAAAATTTACTTAGAAAACTTAATTGTAATTTCTGAGCTTTAACGTCATCATTGTGTTAAGATGGCAGTATCAGGAAATAAATGTGTGTGGACACATGACCAAACTACACAATAATGTTAGACCTGCCCAGAACTCATGCAGACATCTTAAATTTGCATTATAAATGAACATGTGCTTCATAATAAAGTTGCTTGTTAATATCACACCAAAATATGTGAGGAAAATTTGTGGTCACAATAGTGACCGGTGGGATTAAATGGGTTATTACACAACACTTTATTGGAGGATACAGCATAAGTTTGAAAGTAGCATAAAGACAAATGATTGTCCTACTGCACAAATGGGTGCCACAGAATCCTATCCAGTCAACTGTGATCCAGAAAACAGATCTGATATTGTGTTGAAAATAAAGATTCATTATCACACCTAAACTGGTTTCTTGCTCTTCCCTGTAAATGTCTCTGTCATGTTCATGTTCTTCTTCTTATGGACAGTTTGTTCAGTTGTACTCTACAGTGAAGATGTGAGCACTGAGAAGATGTGATCACTGATGTGCTGTAGCTTTTTATCAACCAGAGGAAGAAGTCATCCCATTGTCAGGCGTTCTTCAGTCCTGGTCTTAAAGTAAAACAAAAAAACAAACAATTCAAGTTAAGTAGTTTAATGGACAGCCAGGTCAGCTTATGTTCTGCATGATTTAAACAGTGTTGGGCTACTCTGGCCCTCAGCATCCATGGTCCTGCAGATTTAGCTCCAACCTCAAACCCACCTGTCTATAACTGTCTATAAGTAAACCTGGAACCTGGAACCCGGAACCCCATAGAACAAACGCTTTTTATCACACTTGTCTGCTTTTATCTAAAAAAAAAAAAAAAAAAAAACAGAAGTAACAGTTTTTAAGAACTTTTTAAGAACTTAATAGTCCTTTGAGAGATCAACATTAAATTCTGTACTACATATTACAGCATTGCCTCAACACAAGACATACCAATGGACCAATGGACTGTTTTCTTTGGGCACAAGATGGCCATGTTCCTTCCTCACCCTAAACAAAGGACTTTGATGAGCTTGCTTTGATATAAGGACTGGTCTTCCTTCTCTGCACAGAAAAACAAGAAAAGTCTCTACATACTCTATGTGCAATTACTATTGTTCTTAAAACATACAAATTGAGACAGTTATAAATAAGTTAATTTATCATACCATCCAGGAGAGCATTTGATGAGTAAATACTGATTTAAATATCTTTAACTGGGAAGGGCTGATCACGGCAAGATTCGGAGTGACTCACTAGTAGCACGTGTGAGGGTCGGCTCTTAAAAGAGCTGTTGAGTTTGATATTGTAGAGAACTTAGAAAGAAGGACTAAGTAGTCGGCAAGTAATCCTGCAAGACAGAAAAGGAAGGTCATTTTACTACATTACATTCAAGTTGTCAATTTATACATAACTGTAGGATTTCCTTCTGTAGGTTACTCTGTATTTACAACAAATATCACATTAAAACTACCAATACTGTAGTAAAAAGCATGGTAAGTGTTGTTTTTACCGTGCTTCTACTACAAATACGTTTTTGAAACTACACTTGTACTACTTTGAACCTGATATGAATATGATTAACTGATTGAAGGTCTATTGCACGTCACGTGACAGTGTTTAATCACCCTAGTTTAGTATTTAATTTAGAAAGCAATGAAAAGCAAAACCTCAGCAGAGGTGACAGATATAATGCAGTGACTGAACATGAGGGAGCTAACGTTAATCTGATTAATATCGGCAAACAGAAAAGACATTATATCAAACATTAGAACAGCGTATTTACGACTACTTACCAACATCTGGCACACGTGAACTGATACCAAATATCGCGATGTGTTCTAAATGAGACTTCTTCAACGTGATTTCATACCAATAAAATTCGCGTCAGTTTTTGATGCTAAAGGTTTCCCATTGAAAGCCATGGAGTTCCCAGTTCGTCCATAGATTGACGCTGAGGGGTACCTTTGGCATATCCCAAGCGACGCCGGGGGCCATGCTTCAATTTTTGACGCCTCGGGAGTGAGAACGGGGTTGACATAAAAGTGAGAAGCTTGGCTGTTCATTCAAAACCTATCAGACCTTAATATTTTCAAAATATTTATGAGCAACTGAATTTTATAGCTATAAATATGCATTGTTGTCATGTCAAACCTGTCTTTGATTTTGTTGCATTTTAGGACTCTTAGTTTGCCTTGTCTCCCTGGTTTCCAGTATCACTTCCTGTGTCTCATTAGTTAAAGGTGCTCTAAGCGATCCTGGGTGGAGTAACTTTCCGTTGACGTTCGAAGTGTTGTCAAACAAAACAGAGGCTAGCTAGACCCTCCCTCCTCCTCCTCCTCCTCCTCCTCCCCCCCCCCCTCCGTGCTTCCTGAAACAGTCATGAACGTGCATTTAAAATCATTCTTGTCGGTTATTGGCTGGAGCATGTTGAAAGGATGGATTCTAGAATCCACTGCCGCTTCAATATATATCTTTTAAGTTATTAATCAACATTTATACTTCTGTTAAATTATTTGAATGACTTCTTCAATGTATATTAAAGCATCTATTTTCCTCTGTGCCTCTCACTGAGAGAAAGAACATGTTATCAGTATGTTTTGGGAAAGTTTCCTGCTCAGAGCAGAGCTCAGATCAACTTCAGCCTTGAAGAAGCTGTGAATCGTGTATGTGCGCTAAGTGTTCTGTGCAGGTCCCTTTGTACTGGACAACTGGCATTCTGCTTGAGACCAGCAGACACCATGTCATGACCCCAAAAGGACATCCGGTACCTAAATTCAGGGTCCCCCTCTTCATCACCGTGACAAAGGGAGATATGCTTCTTACTATCTGTCCACGTGTGGAAAATTTCTAATCTTGTCTATTTTTCTTAGCCAATCAGAATCATTCAACCTGAAGTAATGACGTAGTTAGTTGACTCTGTTAGAGTATAATTGTTATGGAAATGTGAATGTACGCAGAGCGGCCTACGAACTCCTTGTGAGACCTGAAGCTGGCTTCTGCTGATGAAACTGCAAACTTCATTAAATTTTTCTTCAATTTATTAATTTTTTTTAAACTTTGCTTAAAAGCATTACAGTGCTTATAAAAGATAAAAAAAAAATGTGGAGGATTTGAGAATAGCAGTGAAGCAATGCAACTGACAATAATGACAAATGTAGTAGCCTATCCAGATTACATTCATACTACACATTCATACTATATAAAATATACATAATTTAAAATAAGTACCTACTCAAGAGTATGCAATTTGGCCATTATGAATCAGAAATGGTTTAAGAGTGTGCTGTTGACTCAAAAACTGCTCAGACATATTCTGTTTACACGACACCGTTTTTAACTAAAAATCTTTTATGCATTTTGACTGTTCACAGTGTTTTGGTGGCCTGAAATTTATAATTTATATTAATACTAGTATACTGTTACTACTAATAAAACCGATCTCTGGGGGCCCCAAAAGTTTGTGGGCCCTTATAATCATCCTAACTCCCCCCCTTAAAGATGCCCTGGCACAAAGCAAAATGGCTAGAGCAGCAAAAACCTACAGTAGCACTCACATATAGTAACAGTGCAGACCAACTTACCTCAACCAAATGAACATTCTGGTTAAATACATAATTTTCCCGCCAAACAGATATGGGGGAGAACCATTTTAGCAGGTTATACCTTATTCCAACAATGCACATTATATCAATAATATTAAAACAACCTCTTCTTTTCCCCTAGCCAAAAAAATATAATAAGCATAGTATTCAGCAAAGTAAACTATTACAATAATAAACATACAGTAAACAAACAAATACAACATGTGTAGCACCACAGTTAAAATGGCATGGCCACTGTTCCGGGTTACGCAAGCTATCGGAACAAACCAGGACACAGCTGAATCAACAGGTAAGCAAAGAACTATACAGTAAAACAGTACAACAGTACAGTAACAGTAAAGCATTACACTATGGGCCGGTTTCACAGACAAGACTTGGGCTAAGCCAGGATTAAGCCTTATTTTAATTAGAGGATTTAAGTAGCTTTTATAAACATACGCTAGAAAAAAAAAACATTACTGGTGTGCATCTTGAGACAAAACAATGGCAGTGACATATTTTAAGATGTGTCAATGCAAGTTGCTTTCAGTTGAAACAGCTCAAACATGTACTTTGTAAAAACCACTAGACTCCTTGTCTGCGTCTCAGTATGCATACTATCCATCCTAAAGTATGTGACATTAGTAATATCAATACTATTTAGGTTGTATAGGGTGGATAGTATGCACAGTGGGATGCAGGGATTGTGATTATTACACTTCCGTGAGTAACAGCTGATAATCAGTAAAAGAAATAAAAATGTATGTAATGTTACAGTTTTTCTCAATCGCTTTGGCTCATTTCTCGAATGAGACTTTTTTCTCAAAACAGCAAGGTCAGATCAGGTCTCTGAACAATTAGTTTCTTGCTCACATTAGATTTGGATTTCTTATTGGTTTAAGTGATTTGCATGTGCAAAAGAGTAAGTGCAATTCTAAACATTCCTTCATCGTGTGAGCTTAGACATAATCACTACTATTTTTGAACATGGAGGAAAGTCTAAATCTCTAAACAGCAACAGCAGTTTATTGTAGAGGGTCTTGATGATCGTCTTGTGGACAACTGTCAAGTCAGCAGACTTCCCCATCACTGCTGTTGGGATTACTGACCTAAACCCAGTATTTATACCCTGAGAATGGTAATTTAATAGAACTTGAAATTAAATATTCTAATAATTTGAGATACTGATTTTTTTTATTTTGATGAGCAGCAAGCTGTAATCATCAAAATGAAAACAAAAAAGAAAACATTTTACTTCATGTCTAATAAATCTAGAATATATTTAAAGGGTTAGTTCACCCAAAAATTAAAATTCTGTCATTTACTCACCCTCATGCTGTTCCACACCTGTAAGACCTTCGTTAATCTTCGGAACACAAATTAAGATATTTTAGTTGAAATCCGATGTCTCTGTGAGGCCTGCATAGGGAGCAATGACATTTCGTCTCTCAAGATCCATAAAGGTATTAAAAACACATCTAAATCAGTTCATGTGAGTACAGTGATTCAATATTAAAATTATAAAGCGACGAGAATATTTTTGGTGCACCAAAAAAACAAAATAATGACTTATTTAGTGATGGCCGATTTCAAAACACTGCTTCAGGAAGCATCGGAGCATAATGAATCAGCGTATCGAATCATGATTCGGATCACGTGTCAAACTGCCAACGGCTGAAATCACTTGACTTTGGCACTCTGAACAGCTGATTCGACATGCTGATTCATTATGCTCTGAAGCTGCGAGTACCATTCTTTACCATGCCTCAGAGAAAAACACTATTTTGTCAAGTAGCTAACATAGCATAATCAGATGCAGCTTTATTTTTAGTAACAGTAATACAGAATTTTCTCTATCATACAATACGTTTGAATTGTACAGAGGTGGGTAGTAACAAAGTACATTTACTTTGTTACATTTACTTGAGTAGTTTTTTGGAAAATTTGAATTTTTTGGAGTAGATTTAAATGTGGGTACTTTAACTTAAGTAGATTTGTAATGAAAAATCTGTACTTTTAAATGCGCCTCTTGCATCTCAAGCACGCTGTTTCTTTTTTACGTCTGTGCATGTTTTTTTTTTACTCTTATAGATGGAATTCCTATTGACATGCATTATACAACTGACAGACCGCAGCGGTTGGAGTTAAACATCAGTACAGTGCATTAGTGATGTTAATGAATATATATTTATATAATCCTGCTGCACTAGTCCAAACCGGACATATACAAAATGAACTTTCAGAGAAAAAGGCAATGCCAGCAACCAATATAAAAAGAGGAAAAATAGCAAAAGCCCTAACGCATGGACCCAGTCAGTATTTTTACAGCACACTTCAATCAACACCAAACAAGCAACTCCTGGATGGAACATGTCTTAATGTCTTTGATAAAAAGTGATGAAAGTAATAGGCTCAGAAGTAAGGAAAAAGCAATCCATTCACTCCATCATGATGGAAATAGACTTAATGCAGACAATGCTCAAAGAATGTGACAAATAAATTCCAGCAGGTCATGAAAGAGGTGAAGACATGGTTGACAAAAGAGGACAACCCATACTTTTGTCCAGATATCCTCACTTTGGAGTGGCTTGCTGTTGTGAGACCTGACTAGGTATGAATCTCATGAACAGGACTTGGTGACAACAAAGAAACTACCAAAATGAGATACCAGTTGTCACATAGAAACGTGGTTTGGAATTGCCGAACATTCCATAATCCATAACGAAACAAAAGTCAAAACAGGAACCTTCATAAGAAAAATGCATCAGTCTCTGCATGCAAGCTATTGCTCCAACCTGAGCCACATGAACCTCGATCAGTCTCAAGAAACTTCTATGAATAAGGAAGAACGTTTCCCATCCACCAAATCTAAATTCTTTCCAAAAAAAAAAAAAAAAAAGTTTCCACAAGGATGTCGAATAAAGCAAGGAAAGTCCTAGTTTTGCCAGTTTCAGCTTCCTGCAAATGTACTCTATGTAGAGGAAGAGGTAATGAAGTCATTAGTACAAAACTGAAAACTATTAATTGCATATATTAAGGTACGCTATTATTTACTGTATGAACTTCATATCATTACAGGTGCACATGCTATAGATGAAGCCATTACAGAGCTGCTTGTAGCCATTGTGAAGTCTCCAAGCCAGAATCTGGAGAACCTGTTACATCACAAAGATGTATGAATGGTTATTTGCAGAGTACACATATCAAAACAAAAATCTAAATGCATAATTGTACAGTTGTATTTGTATTTAACAGTGTGATACTGTAAGTAAATGCTGTCCTTAATCTATGCATAATTCAAGTAATTTGAGTCAAATTGAAACCATTTGTAATTTTTTAGACTATTGAGTGCTATTTAAGAGCTGTACTTAATATGAAGGGTCCAAATCTCTACCAGCTAATCCATTACACCACAGGTGTCATTTTAAACACACAAGGGAGCAGATAGCACGGCAAGGATTGCGAAAAGTGAGAGCAACTATTTATGATTCTTAATTTTGACATGCACTGTAAAAAGGGAACACATGCAAATTTTGCTTTAAGCGGGTATTTTTAATTTAAATTTGGTGTTGTAACCTACTTCAGTCATTTTGATATATCAAAAAAACAAGGAAAGCTGTTTTAACTTGAGTTACATTGACCCAACATTCAATTTCCATTAAAGCTCAAGGTAAACACATTCAACACGTGTACCTGCTTTTTTGCTGATCTACAAATTTGCTTCAACAAAAACTTGTGATACATGTTTATTAAACACTTCAAATTGCATCAAAATGAAAATTGCAAATGACAGTGCTACTCTTCACCACAATGGTAACCACAAAATTCAACAACATAAACTTTTGCAAAGCATGCTGGGAACTACACTTTTGTTTTTAATTGAGTTTTTTCCCAAATAAAAAAGTTGTACCAAAGTAAAAAAAAAAAAAAAAAAAAAAAAAAATGTCTATTTAATTTCCCTAATAAAAAGTATTTTGACAGTATCAGTATTTTTTTTCTTTGGCAGAAGAACTAATTGATATTAAATTTAAAAGTTTCAACCAAATCGAAAATATAGTTTGAGGAAAAACAAATACATTAACAGCTAACAAATTACTGTATTTTTTTTAGGTTGGTCCAAAGTATATTTATATATATTTTTAGTGTACAGATGTTTGATCTTTTCAGTGACATTTAAATTATATTTTTGTTTATTTTTCTCCAATTTAGTTTCTACATGCTCACACTGACACCATTTTCATGCTTGACCCTCAAAGTGTACAACTGAAATGCAAGAAGCTAAACAGACATGCCAAAAGTTTTAAAAAGTTATTTAGCATGTTTAGCTCTAAAACACTAATAATGGTAAATTAGTTGGTGTTGCTATAGCACCACCATAAACACACACAGCATTTTTCCAAAACCAAAATATTTTTCAAAATAAGAAGAAATCAGTATGGAAGAGAGGACTGGATGGACCAAGTGGAAACCAACATTACAACACAATCCAACATTAATTTCAGGAGGATGGTTTCAGCTGTGATGTATTTGTGATGCTGGTAAATGGAGGGGGAAAGTGGTTTACATGAACACTGTACTCACTTTTTCCCATATGAGACTCTGTCTATTTTTTTTTTACTTCTGTCCTTCTAGATGGCCAAACAGGTGGTGGAAGAGTTTAGCATTAATATAACACCCAACAAGGAGATGATGTGCCACTACAGGAAAAATGTGTCCAAAATAATTGCAGTGTGGACAAGACAAAAAAAAAAAAAAAAAAAAAAAAAAAAGAGCCTAAACAGAGGAGCAATCCATCTGGATATTCATTATGCCATTTCTGCCTGTTGACTATTTGTGTTAAGTGAAAGCATTTAATAATTCCAACACTTTCTAAATAATTTCAACAACAGATCATATTTTCCACTGATGTCGCTGGCTCACACCCCTGGTCAGACTTGCGGTAAGGCTGCACATCCGGGGTGAGGTTCAGCTCTGTCCTCTTTTCCTCTGGCTCTGGCTGACGCATCGTGGGGGGCACACACGAGTTCTCCGCGGTTAAGGGTGTTGCTTCGGGCTCTTGGTCTGGCTGTGTTCCAGATCGGGACGCGATGCTCTCCAGACACAGAATTGACAGCTTCTCTCCAGTTCAGTCCGGTGGTGTCTGGGAGGTCGAGGCGTTGGTGGGGTGTAGCCCCGTTCTGGAACAGGGTCTTTAGAGTCTCATCGTCCAGGGAGCTGGTGACGGCCAAACAAATAAAGTCATTAGGTAATGGCTCTCCTGAGCCAGGGCGAGCATTATTGCCCTCTCGTCCTTTTCAGGCGGTCCGATCATCTGTCAGGTTGCGTACGAAGGAAGATGAAGGAGAACAGGTCAATATCCAAATACACAAAGTTTAATAATTCTAAACGGGTAGACAGGCAAAAGTTACACAACACATAATAGAATGGTGATCGGACAATGGACTGAACTGAAAAAGGAACTGATTTACAAACAGGAGGATTAACAAATGACATGCAGCTGTGATGGTGGTTGGTGTCCATGGTGATAGATGAACATCTATGACCTTTTTGGACCATAGTGCATTTTGGTATGTCATTTGATATAATATTGTATCAAAAAGAAGACCCCTTTTAAAATGTTGAAATTTTGACCTTTTCGATCACTGTCTGGTGCACTTTGCAGCAATATCATGTGTCCTTTTGGATAACACTAATAAAACATTTATAATGTTTTTATATTAAATTAAACGTTCTTTTTGATCTAAAAAGATTACCTTCCATACCTAACAGTATGTCATTCTGTCTTTACAATGACACAGGCAATTAATTTAGCCCATATTTGTAACGTTTGATCAGGCTCCAGTCCACCAGAGGAAGCCTTCACCTAAATATTGTACTTTGTTACTTCCTGTTCCTGCCACACCAGTTCCTGTCTTGCCATTGGATTGTTTTGCCTGTGTTTTGACCAAAGCCTGTGACCTGACTACGAGACCCGCTTATGGAATCCACTCAGCCTAAATCCTCCTTACAATATTTGTGTGTTAGATTACACAGTTGTTTTTTGTTGCGTTAAGGATAAAAGTACTTTATTGGAAAACATTTTTAAACATTTTCCACCTTTTTATTTCTGATTTGGCTCTGAAATTTGAGTTATCAGCAGCCAAAAATTAAAGGGTTAGTTCACACAAAAATGAAAATTATGTCATTCATGACTCACCCTCATGTCGTTCCAAACCTGTAAGACCTCCGTTCATCTTCGGAACACAGTTTAAGATATTTTAGATTTAGTCCGAGAGCTTTCTGTTCCTCCATTGAAAGTGTATGTACGGTATACTGTCCATGTCCAGAAAGTTAATAAAAACATCATCAAAGTAGTCCATGTGACATCAGTGGGTTAGTTAGAAGTTTTTGAAGCATAGAAAATACATTTTGGTCCAAAAATAACAAAAACTACGACTTTATTCAGCATTGTCTTCTCACGCTGACAGACGCACGCTGTATTCAAGCTATTTTAAATTGTTTGTATTTTGGTATTGCTATATTTTTTAAAATGGTGCGTAGGTGTGCATGCCGTGGATGTCCTAATCGCGTCACTGTCCGGAGCAGAAGGGGGCGGTAATGCACCAATAAGCTGGATGCCAACCGCCGTAGAAGAAGAAGAAGCAGCGTCACTGTGGATATACACAGACCTGGAAGAGAAGACAATGCTGAATAAAGTCTTAGTTTTTGTTATTTTGGACCAAAATGTATTTTCGATGCTTCAAAAACTTCTAACTAACCCACTGATGTCACATGGACTACTTTGATGATGTTTTTATTACCTTTCTGGACATGGACAGTATACCGTTCATACACTTTCAATGGAGGAACAGAAAGCTCTCGGACTAAATCTAAAATATCTTAAACTGTGTTCCGAAGAGAAACGGAGGTCTTATGGGTTTGGAACAACATGAGGGTGAGTCATTAATGAATCCATAAAATAAAGAAGCGACTATTTCCAGGCATTACTGTAATAAATAAATTTAAATAATGTCATTTATTTATTTATTTATTTTTAATGGAAGGTGTGTCGATGAAGAAACTCATAGAATACAGTGTTGGTAGAAATTAAACATCTAGAGTAAATACTACTACATTAAAAATGTTCTTTAGGGTCAGATAAATATTTTCCAACTTGTTTTGGAGTGCTGTGACCCTCCTTTCAAAAGATATTGAACTGGAAGTGTGTGCCATTGAAGAACAGCATTATAACATAGTCATGGCAGAAACTGAACTTCTACAGTAAATACTACTACATTAAACACTTGCCCCCGGTTTCACAGTCAAGGCTTAAGCTAGTCCTAGACTAAAATGCATGTTTGAGCTGCTTTAACTGAAAGTAACTTGCACTGACATATCTTAAAAAATGTCAAGAGCCGTTGTTTTGTCTCAAGACGCACACCAGTAATGTTTTTTTCTAGGGTATGTTTATAAAAGCTACTTAAATACCTTAATTGAAATAAAGCCTAATCCTGGCTTAGCCTAAACCCTGTCTGTGAAACCGGGCCTTGGAGTATTTAGGCTGAGAGAAATATTTTGCAACTTGTTTTGTAGTGCTGTGAGCCTCTTGCCTCAGAAGATATTGAACTGGAAGTGTGTGTCATTGAAGAACAGCATTAAAACACAGTGATGGTACAATTTTGATATATGAGGCACAAATTAACCATCTTGAAGAAAGTTTTGCCACTAGTTTTTGAAGTGTTCACCCAAAATAAACATCTTGTTTGCTGTCATAGTTTCTGAGTACTTGTCAATAATCTGACGGATTCAGTACCACAGAGAGATTTCTGCAGGACACTAAACATCATTTGTGAATTGTGATATTGTAAGAGCTTAAAAACAACACACCAACACAGTTATTGTTCATTTTGAGGCAAATAAATAAATAAATAAATAAATAAATACATTTTTAGGTCACTACATTGGACATTCATCTTTCTATGTAAAGAATAGTTGAAAACAAAGTTCAAGATTCCCAAGTCCCAAATTCCCAACCAAAAATAACAGTAACCAAAAAAAAAAAAAAAATGCAGATCAAATTACACATGTACAAGGGCTTATGGGTACAATCCCCCAATGCAGCATTATTTGGTTATTTTATTATCGACACAATCCTCGACAGAAAGGAAAAGGGGGAGGTGTTGCTGTAATTTATAGTAATATTTACAGTATCAGCCAGAAGAGATTGCCGATTTTCTATCAGAATTAGTACTAGCTGCAGATAAAGTCCTTGTTGTTGGTGATTTTAATATCCATGTAGATAATAAAAAAGGACTCATTAGGATTGGCATTTACAGACATTCTAAACTCTATTGGTGTTAGACAACACGTGTCGAGACCCACTCACTGTCGTAATCATACTTTAGATCTAACATTGTCACATGGAATCGATATTGATGCCGTTGAAATTCTGCAGCAGAGTGACGACATCTCAGATCATATCTAGTCTTGTGTATACTACATTTAGTCAAAGAGGCTAAACTGCCCCTGCCATAAATATGGTAGAACCATCACTCCTACCACTAAAGATTGCTTTATATAAATAATCTCCTGATCAGTTTCATCACCTTAGCATACCAGACGCTTAGAAGACCTCGATATTGCAACAGAAACTATTGCCTCTGTCTTTTCCAGCACATTAGACTCAGTTGCTCCTTTGCGTTTAAAAAGATTAAGGAATTTAATCCAACACCATGGTACAATGAGCACACTGGGCCCTAAAAACAGCAGTTAGAAAAATGGAGCGCAGCTGGAAGAAAACAAAACTAGAAGTATTTCACATTTCGTGGAGAGAGAAAATGATTGAGTACAGAAAGGCCTTAAAAACTGCTAGATCTGCCTATTTTCAAAACTTTAGAAGAAAATAAACACAACCCAAGGTATTATTTGATACAGTGGCTAATTAACAAGAAATAAAGCTTCAACTTCTGATGTTTCCAAAGAGCACAGCAGTAATGACTTTATGAACTTCTTTACTTGCAAGATTGATAATATTAGAGAAAAAATTATAACCATGCAACCGTCTACTACAGTCTTGTGTCAGACAGTGCATTGTAGTGTCCCTAAAGAAAAATTAAATTCATTTACTGATTTAGGAGAGGAAGAATTGTCTAAACTTGTTAAATCATCAAAATCATCACATGTATGTTAGACCCTATACGACTAAGCTATTGAAATGCTTCCAGAGGTTATAGATCCTTCTTAATATGTTAATTCATCTTTATCACTAGGATACGTACCAAAACCTTTAAGCTGGCTGTTATTAAACCTCTTATTAAAAACCACAACTGATCCTAGAGAATTAGTCAATTACAGGCCGATCTCAAATCTCACTTTTCTGTCAAAAATACTAGAAAAGGCAGTTTCATCACAACTATGTTCCTTTTTAGAAAGAAATAGTATCTGTGAAGATTTCCAGTCAGGATTTAGACCGTACCATAGTACTGAGACTGCTCTCATTAGAGTTACTAATGATTTGCTCTTATCATCAGATCGTGGTTGTATCTATTAGTGTTACTGGATCTTAGTGCTGCATTTGACACTATCGATCACAATATTCTTCTAAACAGACTCGAAAATTATGTTGGCATTAGTGGAATTGCATTGTCATGGTTCAAATCATACTTATCTGACCGTTACAGTTTGTAGTAGTAAACGATGAGATGTCATATAAATCACAAGTAAATATGGAGTACCGCAAGGCTCAGTACTAGGACCGTTGCTTTTACTCTGTACATGCTACCGTTGGGAGATATCATTAGGAAGCATGGCATTAGTTTTCATTGTTACGCTGATGATACTCAGCTCTATATATCTTCGTGCCCTGACGAAAATCACCAAATCGCTAAATTAACAGAATGTATAGCTGATATAAAAAACTGGATGACCAGTAATTTCCTACTACTAAATTCAGGAAAAACAGAGATTCTAATTTTTGGACCAAAAATTCTTCATGTAATAACCTAGAATACTGTCTAACACTTGATGGCTGCTCTGTTAAGTCTTCGTCGTCAGTTAGGAACCTGGGTGTGCTCTTTGATACCAATCTTTCATTTGAAGGCCATGTTACTAGCATCTGTAAAACTGCATTCTTCCATCTGAAAAATATATCTAAACTACGACATGCTCTCAATGAAAAATGCAGAACAGTTAGTTCATGCGTTTATGACCTCAAGGCTAGACTACTGTAACGCTCTACTGGGTGGTTGTTCTGCTCGCTTGATAAATAAACTACAGCTCGTACAAAATGCAGCAGCTAGAGTTCTTACTAGAACTAGGAAGTATGACCATATTAGCCCAGTTCTGTATCACGCATGGCTTCCTGTTAAACATCGTATAGATTTTAAAATCTTGCTAATTACTTACAAAACACTAAATGGTTTAGCTCCCCAGTACCTAAGTGAGCTCTTAATACATTATAGTCCTTCACGTTTATTGCGATCTCAGAATTCAGGCCAGTGATAATACCTAGAATATCAAAATCAACTGCAGGCGGTAGATCCTTCTCCTATTTGGCACCTAAACTCTGGAACAATCTTCCTAGCATTGTTCGGGAAGCAGACACACTCTGTCAGTTTAAATCTAGACTAAAAACGCATCTCTTTAACCTGGCATACACATAACACATTATCAATTTATATTTTCAAATCCGTTAAAGGATTATTAGGCTGCATAAATTAGGTCAGCCGGAACCGGGAACACCTCCTATAACACCAGATGTACTCGTTACATCAGAAAAAGAATGGCATCTACGCTAATATTAGTCTTTGTTTATCCCGAGGTTTACCGTAGTCAACCGGATCTGGGCCGTATCCAGCTGAGACCAAGGACCGGTGCCATGACACGACCACAACACAGCCCTAAAGTATCAGCAGAGATCAAGTCAACTAGATCATCCATTGTGAAGACATCATCGACACGACAGCCAGTGCCACAGTTCCTCAACAGACTGCCCATACGGGCGTGATGAATACGATCCTCAACTGGACACGACCACAACGCAGCCCTGAAGTATCAGCAGAGATCGAGTCAACTGGATCATTCATTGAGAAGGCCTCATCGACACGACAGCCAGTAGCACAGTTCCTCAACAGACCGTCCATACCGGCGTGATGAATACGATCCTCAACTGGATGGAACTGAAATAAATACTTTGATTGTTGCGATTCTATCAGACTTATGATAGCAACCTGATTGTAACAAAGCACTGTTCGCCAGAGGAGAACAGGCCCCCCGACTAAGCCTGGTTTCTCCCAAGGTTTTTTTTTCCATTTTAACACCTATTTGCCACTTGTTTGCCACTGATGTCACCTGATGGAGTTTGGGTCCTTGCCGCTGTCGCCTTTGGCTTGCTTAGTTGGGGACATTTGACATTTGATATTCAATAGTATTTTGACACTTATTCAACAGTGCTTCTGATCTGCCTGCATTGACACTATTATTTAAGAGCTGTGTGCAGCCAAATTATGTACCAGTTATCAATGTAAAGCTGCTTTGACACAATCTGCATTGTAAAAAGCGCTATATATAAAGGTGACTTGACTTGACTTGACTGACATTTATGTGCCTGATTTCGACGGAGGGGAGACACATAAAGCAAATCTGCCTGTGAATATTATATAACTACAATATAGGTAGGTTTAAATCGAGTAATCACTTATATCAATGTTATTTCGTCATATTGTCCAGCCCTAAAACATATATAGTTTTATAGTATAGGTTTTGTCAGTGTTATTTATTGAAAAACACCCAATTATGCAGAATATAAGATGGTAAATATTTAATTGATGAGTTGTCAACATAATATAACAATACAATATATACGGTATGATTTTACCTCAAAATCCAACAATTTGACACAAAATGATAACTGCAAATCCATGTTTCTCTGCCTGGAGTACAGCTGTTGTGAATTACATCCATTCATCCAGTCATCCATTTGCTTTTTTCCCTGTTGCTTTCTGCAGTTTTAAATATATACCTCAGATTTTGTGCAAGCTATTGTACAGTCAATCACAAGCTCTTTCCCGTTTGGATGTGTTTTGTGTTTTTTTCGCGACATTCACGCTGAAAACCAATGCTGGTTAACGCTGCATTCACCGGACACGAAGCTCAGCGCCGCGCCACGTCTTTCAAATTCGAACGCATTGTTTTCTATGAGTGTATGCACGGCGACATTCGGCACCTCAGAAAACAATAGAAAACAATGCGTTCGAATTTGAAATAGTTTGAAAGACGTGTCGCAGCGCTGAGCTTCGCGTCCGGTGTGCGAGCCCCTTCAGTCTTTCGCCACTCAGTGGGCGTGACCGCAGTCGTAACGGTCGACATTGACGTCACGTGCATACCCCTCTATTGGCCTACAACCAATTTCCTGGATTTAATAAATAAGAAGCAAATATAGCAGACAATATAATCATGGATGCACGGGCGCGATCACTGGCGCGTGAACTGGAGCGTGTCTTATCCCAGCAAACACAGTACGTTGTGACGACGTTGTCAGTTAGTCGTCATTTGGTCAGCGTGACATTACTTTATGACAACGTTGTGAGGACGTCGTGGTAATGTTCCATTTTTTAGAATCTTGGCTAATGTTCCAGAAACGTCGCAGGCACGTCCTCAAAAGACGTCGCTGGTTAATACCACGGAGAACGTTGTAGCGACGTGGTCCATAGGTCTCCTGATAACTTTCCAGATATTGCATTAAGCCAACATTATGTTTGTTAATATGGCATTTGGATATTATGAGTAAATTGAATTGATTCAAGCTTTTTAAATGAATCGACATAGTTTTATTTATATTTGAGATATACCTAATAGCCTACTACATATTCATAAAATATTTGCCAGCAAAACTACCTAACATTTTACTTAATAAATTGTGATTATTCATATGTTTGTGAACAAGAGGTTTACTGAATGACAACGTTGTGAGGACGTCGTGGTAAAGTTCCATTTTTTTTTTTTTTTAAGAATCTTGGCTAACGTTCCAGAAACGTCGCGGGCACGTTCTCAAAAGACGTTGCTGGTTAATCCCACGGAGAACGTTGTAGCGACGTGGTCCATTGGTCTGATAACTTTCCAGATATGTAACTTTTTGTGTTCAAAATTTTACAAAAGTTATACAATGGGAATGTACAACATGAATACATTATCCAAACCGTGTTTTTGTTGGACCCTGAATCATTATGGTACACCTAGAATAAGTGTTTATATTCGGACTATTTTAGACCAGTCTGGTAGGAACCGCTGCGGAGTAGCACAAATACCTGCGTGACTCGTCAAAGACATAAACAGAGAGAAGTAGCTCCGGCTACAATGTTCTTCCGCAAGATGCATGTCGTTCTGTTTAACTGTTAGAGCGCCAAAAGTTATGGACATGTCATATATATATGCTGTGTTGTGAATGAAGGAGATTTATTGGATGGGGCACGCGCGAGACAAATTCGAAATTTTAAACGAGCAAGTCAAACGGACTTCGGAAATCTGAGTATGCGCATGCGCATCATTTTGTTCTGTAACGGTCGACTTCCGCAGACGTTCACGGAGTAAAAGGTAAGCCCTACAAATCTGCTTTATTCATCGTTTTTGCCCATGTGACACTAATATCACTTGTGATGAGTAATGTTAGTGCAGTGTTTTTGGTTTTCTAAATGTATTTCATAAATAAATTACGTTTGGTTAATGTGCGCACGAGCGCTGTCCCCGTGAGGCGGTCTGAGGTAACGTTAAATCTGAGACGCAGTGTTATTTTTTATTTTAGTTTTTAAGTGTAAAGTTCTGTTTAATGCTATAACGGCAGAATAATCACTTATATTCGTTAAACGGCAACTGTAGTAGAGTGTTGTTAATTTAGACCTGCTGGCCTCCCTGAAGCTCATAGAACCATATTGAAAATTCAATAAAATCTGTATAAAACGGTTAATCGACACGGTTAATTACTTAACGATTTGTTTACTTAAATCTTGTAATGACAATGAAACCAGCCAAATCAATGATTTAGAGTTGTTTATAACAAATATTCAGTTTGCGCCACTTATGTTTAACGTTAACGTTATGTGTGGGTCTATTCAGTCTAATAAATAACATACTTTTTATTTCAGC
>JAOTNS010001395.1:0-10701 GCA_028476615.1 Culter alburnus
AACTCACAATGAAGATCCTCCTCATCTTCTTCACTTTCTACCTGATCTCAGGTCAGAGCTTTTCTCTTTCATCACTGCAGTAATGATGCTGTTTTCTGTTCATGAGGTTTCTGATCACAGTATCAATCTGATTGACAGGTGCAGTGAGATGCTTTAGTGTCACTGGATATTCTGGAGGAAGTCTTCTTGTTGATACACGGAAGTCTTGGTACAGTGACTTTGCTAAATATATGGCCAAATTACCTGAGTGGAGAACAATAATAAATGATACGAAACATGATAAATGGATTAATGAAGGAAGATTCACACTGTTTCGAAACAGTGATGGAAACCTCATGATCTACATTAGAGAACTGAACCAACATGATGCTGGAAGATACGCGATTGAAGTCCTTCACAACTGGCGTATATATATGACTTTAAATGTGAAAGAAGGTCAGTCATTTTTTTAAGATATCTTTGTGTAGTAGAACTATTTCAAAGCTTTTACATTCAGAAAATATTTTTTATTTTTATTTTGTCAATCACAGATTCATGTTGTAAAGTGTCAAAGAGAGTGACGGTGAATATTGGAGAAACTGCCACCTTCAGCTGTGAATATTCACAGAATCATATTAATGATCCCAAGATCATATTCAAAGAAGGAAAAGACTCTATTGAGACGATTTACAGCCCATGGAAGAAGAAAGAAAGATTCAGTGTTTCTGATGACAGACACAAAAATCTCTTCAATGTGAGAATTTCTGCTGTGAGACCAGATGATGGAGGAGTTTATTTATGTGGAGTTTGGATCAGAGGACAATCGTACAGTTACTCCATTATTAAACCTGTTCATCTACATATTATTAGTAAGTACAACAAACTCTTCATCAAAATCTGGCAATTTGAATCTTGTCTTTGAGATTTAATAATATTTGTAATTGACAGCTAAAGTGGGTGTGTCTAGAGTGAGCGGATACTCAGGAGGTCGTTTGATGATCAAGTGTGAACATCCTCAATACAAAACCAATCCAAAATACATCTGTAAAGAATCATGTGTGTTAAATGTCTGTGTTTGTTGGTTTGCAGTGGTTCCAGTAGTGAGACGTGAAGAAGCAGGAGAATCTCACATCTTCACTAAATTGAATTTAAACATCAACAAAGGTAAGACAGTTTCTTTTATTTGCATCTTCTATGGGGCAAATAGGGCTGGGTCTAGTGATGGGAGGGGCAAGAAAAGAAATTTCGACTCCATAGTTGAATAAAATATCAATGTTAGCAGCATATCTTGTACTGATTTTCAGTAGTGTTGCTTCAATGTGATGAGATAAATGGCAAACACATGCAGTCTACACACTGTTGTCTGATTCATAAACAGATGACTCTTATGAACCAATTCATTTTAGTAAATCAAGAACAAACTGTGCAGCTGGTAAAGTCAGATTCAGGAACAAGTGACTCTTACAAGTACAGTGCACAGCATAAATGAGTACACCCCGACAGATTTCTCAGAAAAAACATCCATCTCACTTTTAAATTAATACTTTCTATGGGATCCTATACAATGATATTGTAACGAAGGCGGGACTCAGAGTAAGATCCACATGCGAAGCTTTATTAAATGTTGAGCGTGGTCGTACAGGCATGGTCAAACGGGGCAAACAGGAACATCAGAGACAGGCAGGATCGTAGTCAGAGAACAGGCAGTGGTCAAAAGGCAAGCAGCTATCAATCACAGAACAGGAGAATCAGACAGGGATCAGGAACAGGAACCGGAACCGGAACAGACAGGGAAACAGGATAAACGCTTGGAAATGTATCACAGGGAAAACAAGACCTAGCGGTGAGGTGATGTGTGTAAGAGTCTTTTATAGTCCTGGTAATGAGCTGCAGCTGGGTGTGGTGATCAGTGATTAGTGTGAAGTGTGTGCAGGTGACTGGCAGAGAGGATGATGGGAAATGTAGTCCGGGAACTGACAGGAACTGACGGTGATCATGACATAACGCCCCCCTCCCGGAAGGCGCGTCCTCGCGGCGTAAAAGGAACAGCTAGGGAGGGGTGCATTGGAGACCTGCATGCAGACAGGAATGGGGTCCCCAATGCAGGTCCAGGAACTCGGGCATCCACGGAGGGTCAGGTGTCATGGGCAGCCACGGAGGGTCAGGTGCAACGGGTAGCCACGGCGGGTCAGGTGCCACGGGCAACCACGGCGGGTCAGGTGGTTCGGGCAACCACGGCGGGTCAGGTGGTTCGGGCAACCACGGCAGGTCAGGTGGTTCGGGCAACCACGGCAGGTCAGGTGGTTTGGGGAGCCATAGCGGGCCAGAGTCCGTAGATGACCCCAGTGGGTCAGAGTCCATTAATGGCCATAATAAGTTGCAGTCCAAAGGTGGCCATAGCAGTTCAGAGGCCCTAGAAGTCAGTGGCCGGGCACGGTCCCCACCCACAAGCTCCCCACCCTCGGGTATACTGCCCCCCCCCAAAAAAGTTCTTGGGGAATTCAACGGAGTCCGTAGTGGGTTTGTGGACAAGGAGTTCGGGTGGCTCCGGCAGGGCAAGACGCCTGAGTGGCGCTGGCAGAGCAAGGAGCCTAGGCGGCGCTGGCAGGGCTAGAAGCTTGGGCGGTGCTGGCAGAGCAAGGAGCTTAGGCGGCGCTGGCAGGGCTAGAAGCTTGGGCGGTGCTGGCAGAGCAAGTAGCTTAGGCGACGCTGGCAGGGCTAGAAGCTTGGGCGGTGCTGGCAGAGCCAGGAGCTTAGGCGGCGCTGGCAGGGCTACAAGCTTGGGCGGTGCTGGCAGAGCAAGTAGCTTAGGCGACGCTGGCAGGGCTAGAAGCTTGGATGGCGCTGGCGCTGGCAGAGCAAGTAGCTTAGGCGACGCTGGCAGGCTAGAGCGCTAGGGCTACAAGCTGGGCGGTGTGCAAGTAGCTTAGGCGACGCTGGCAGGGCTAGAAGCTTGGGCGGCGCTGGCAGGGCTACAAGCTTGGGCGGCGCTGGCAGAGCAAGTAGCTTAGGCGACGCTGGCAGGGCTACAAGCTTGGATGGCGCTGGCAGAGCAAGTAGCTTAGGCGACGCTGGCAGGGTTTGAAGCTTGGGTGGTGCTGGCAGAGCACGACGCTTGGGCGGAGCAGGAGAGACCTCTGGAGTGGTCTCCGGACCCACAGCGGGCTCTTGAAAGGCTTCTGAGCCTTGAAGAATGGAAGAAGCCTTCTTCCTCCTCCTCCTCCTCCTCCTCCTCTTCTGAGGATGAGGCGAGGGTTCTCCGGTTGGAGCGGGTTCTGGAGTGGACTCAGTGGCTGGAACGCCCCCTACATCCTTAAGTCCGGAAGGGGCGGCCATCTTGCCCGTGGGCACTGGCAAAGCAGCCATCTTGTCCATCACGTCCAGGGCTCTTGAGTGCGTTGCAACCGGCGAATTTGAGTGCGTTGCAACCGGCGAATCTGAGTGCGTTGCAACCGGCGAATCTGAGTGCGTTGCAACCGGCGAATCTGAGTGCGTTGCAACCGGCGAGCTCACGTGTGAAGCGTCCGGCAGGCTTGAGAGCGAAGCGTCTGGCTGGCCTGAGAGCAAAGCGGCCGGCGTGGGTTTCGGAATGCCAGCCGCTCGTGCTGTAGTCAGTGGAGGATCATTCATGCTGTAACGCAATCCTCTCCGCTCTCGGACAGGACCAGCGACGTGACGTGATTCTGGACGTTCAGCGGGGACTTGACTTGGCTCTGGACGATCAACAAAGTCGTGACGAGGCCCTGGGTGATCAGCGGAGACATGATGTGATGTTGTAGTGGCCGCCATTTTGTGAGTGTTCTCTTTAGTGGCAGCCATTACATGATTCATCCTGGTGTCGCATCTCTCCGCGACACCCACAGTAAAATGTGAATCAACTGTAAGCAGGGCAAAGTCCAAAAATTCCACAAACGTCCCTCGGGGACCATTAGATAATTAAATAGTCCTTTAGTGGTTTGTTTAATCCATAAGTAAAGAAGTCAATGAGGGCACAGTCAGGCAGATCAGATAAATAAGCAATTTCCAGAAACTTCTGAATATGATCCTCCAGGGTGCAGTTACCTTGACGAAGGCTTACGAGGTGCATTGCGGGATCCATGCTGGGACTAGGACGCCCAACAAAGCTGCTGGATCTTGGTGTGGCTAGGTCTTCTGTAACGAAGGCGGGACTCAGAGTAAGATCCACATGCGAAGCTTTATTAAATGTTGAGCGTGGTCGTACAGGCATGGTCAAACAGGGCAAACAGGAACATCAGAGACAGGCAGGATCGTAGCCAGAGAACAAGCAGTGGTCCAAAGGCAGGCAGCTATCAATCACAGAACAGGAGAATCAGACAGGGATCAGGGACAGGGATCAGGAACAGGAACAGGAACCGGAACCGGAACCGGAACAGACAGGGAAACAGGATAAACGCTTGGAAATGTATCACAGGGAAAACAAGACCTAGCAGTGAGGTGATGTGTGTAAGAGTCTTTTATAGTCCTGGTAATGAGCTGCAGCTGGGTGTGGTGATTAGTGATTAGTGTGAAGTGTGTGCAGGTGACTGGCAGAGAGGATGATGGGAAATGTAGTCCGGGAACTGACAGGAACTGACGGTGATCATGACAGATATATTTGTGCAAATCTAGTTTAAGTGGATTTTTTCTGGTATCAGTACTTCACTATTTATTTTTCAGACAACTTTTTACTTTCACTCCTTAAATTTTTACACAAATATCTGTTCTTTCTACTTCTTGATTTTTTTTTTTTTTTTTTTTTTGTAAGGTGTGATCATTTTGCAATACCTCCTTTGAAATAAATGTCTTATTTTTCATATCCTAAAGATTTTATGTGACCACACTAAATAAATGTTTAATCAAAACTGTTCTGTAAAAGTTCAGCAAATCTGTCTCATTTTCACTGAGAAATGGATAAAAATATTACTCATTTATGCTGTGCACTGTAGCTCACAGGACGTCTGAGAAATAATGCTGTGCAGATAGGGTCGTCTGTGTTTGCAGTATGTTGTTATTTTCTCCCACAGTGTTTGTGATGAACGGCTGTTTTCATACCAGCACAAAACCACAGAAATGAGCTGAAGGTTCAGAGTCTCGGTTTAATTTGGCTAAACGGTCTTTATTCAGAAAACCCACAGTGAGACCACGTGACAGAGACAGAAACAGAGATGAAGTCGAATGTGTGCAGATCTGCAGAAGAGAGACTAAAATACACTCATGTTACTGCAGAAAACTTCAGCTACAGTAGTTCCTTTATGACAGAGATCACAGGTCAAACATGAAGTCACATTTATATATGTAATATTCATATTTTGACATGTAATGTACACGCATGTTCAAGATCAAACGCTTTATATACTGTCATTGTGTGACACATAACAAAATTACTCTTGTGACAAATCCAGACTACTTTTAAAAATTAGAATCAATGATAAAACACATTAATTAAATACCAAATAAAATTATGAATAGAATATGAATAATTAACATAGCAAAATAATAAATGTAATCTAAAAAGGCCAAGAAAACAGTATCAACAGACAAAAGCTCGAACATTGCTAAGAACAGAAAAATGCCATATACCATGAACACATTATTCACTCTTATTTTTCATGTGGAGTCTTGATATTACATATTTCTCCTGTAGATCCTCCAGAGAAAACTGTGATCTCCATCAGTCCATCTGGTGAAATAGTGTCAGGAGATTCAGTGACTCTGATCTGCAGCAGTGATTCAAACCCTCCCTGCTCTGAACTTCAGCTGGTTTAAGGATAATGAAAGCTCAGCTGTTGGATCTGGACAGAGTTTCAGTGCACTACAGAGTGGACGCTTCTACTGTCAGGCTCACAATCAACATGGATCTCAGAGATCAGACGCTGTAACTGTCACAGGTGAAGCTTTTATTAACACACTCCTGTATCTTCACATCATTCATCAGTTTGGAGAGTTAATCATGATGATCTTCCTCTTTCAGTTCATCATGGTGCTGGTAGGAATGTGATTGTGATCGCAGCGACATCTGGAGGATTATTCATCATCATCATCATCATCATCATCATCATCCTGTTTATAATGTGAGATCAATAAAAAACTGCAGTGATTGTATAAGTTCAGTTTTTTACTGAATAAGTTCTTTTAATTTAATGTAAGAAATTGCTCAGTTGTGTTTTTTAATTATTAGTAATTTTTAAAAACAACATTCATAATTTCTCTTAATTTAATAGAGTCCATATGATATTAATGTCTGTCATTATAACAGGAGGAAACGAAGGGATGGTCAAACTAAAAAACAGGTAAATCATCTCAACATGATTCACATCAGCTGTTGTCTGTGTTTCAGACTGTAACTGTACAGACCGACGGGATTCAAACCTTCTCAAAGTCACAATCCAGTCAGTAACCAGTTTGTATGATAATATAAAAATCAAGAAACAAGCCTTATTTTATTGGACTGTTATTGTGAATGGCCTTAGCAAGTTTTTAGTCAATTTAGCCAATCTGTTTATGTTCTTAATGATAATTTATTGTCAAATTTATGATGATTCAAGCCATTAAGGGTTTTGTACAAGATACATGACAAATCAGATATGACTTCATTCACGTACAATCATTTATCATTCATTTATCTTTTATGTGGTCAAAAAACATGGTCTAATATCAGCTATGTTCAGATTAAGAGAAAGCAAAGAAAAACTGTAGAAATTATAAAATCCACATCAAGACCAAAACTTCTTGTTATTTTGTTTTATTTTAATATATATATATAGCTTTTGCTTTCATGCAACATGGAATAAAATGTTTATTCAGTAATCATGTCAGATGAGCAAACGCTCCCGCTTCTGTACATCTGTACACATGAGAGGCAGTACGAAGACAAGAAAAGTGTAAAAAGCCCTTTACTTTCAACACTGTCAGGGATCTTTTTCCAGTCATTTTTTTGTGTTTCCATTAATGTGTATATTTTGTAAATGATCATGTTTTTATTATTGTGATATTTTGTGATGTGTGTCCTTCTGTCTCTCCTGTAGATCTCTGATCCCAATGAAGACACATATACAGCTCTTGAGCTCAAGTCCACGACCTCTGACCTGTACGACACACTCACAGTAAGTGAGACGTCACAGTCAGATGATCCATCACAGATGATCACATGACCGATCTCTCTCTCTTTCACACAGACGGTTCATCCCAGAGCTCCTGAAGACTCCTGCAGGACTCTTGATCCTCAGAGCTTTTCTAAACATGAGAATCCATCAGTGAGTGTCTGAACCTGCAGCTCTTCTCAATATCATCCATCAAACTCTCTTCAGCTCTAGTGTGATTGATTTGTGGATCTTGTGAAAGGTTTATAATGTTGTTGATGAACTTCAGTCAGTCTTTCTTCATCTTATTGTTTGTTCAGATCAACAGGAAGATGCTGCAGTAAGAGGCGGAGCATGAAGGAACCAATCCTGAGCTCTGTGGGCGGAGCCACATGTGATTGACAGGATCATCAGTGATGAGTCACACAAGAGTTTCATTTCTGTATAGTTGAAGAAACATGATGTAACAGAGGAATTAAATGAAAGTTAAAGCTTGTTATTGTGTAAATATAAATGTTAAAATTAATTCAGCAGAGCAAAACACAAGTGATGTTCAGCAAACAAGCCATGCTTTTTATTTTACAACATTTTCCTGCTTTTAAATCATAGTTGATCATTTTACCCTGATATACTGAACAAAATCATAATTGTGTGCATTCATAAAGGAATATGTTGTTTTTTGCTCTCAAAGTGCTCAATATTATCAGCTTCTGTTATTCTGGCTCTTGTGTTCCCTTTAAATGTTCAGTTTTATTTGTAATATGTTCTTGTACAAACCTTATGGGCCGCAGTATTGATGTATCGATACTCACAAGATACTTATTTAGTATTGATTCCATTAAAAATATCTATATTAAAATTGGTGACTGTGAATCAATTTTCATTTCTTTCACACAAAATGCATTCATGAATGCATTCTGGAGTCTTTCCCAGAGTCTCAGGTTGTAGGCAGGAAACACATTGGACAGATGTCGGTCCATCACAGGATGACACACTCACATATCTTCATATTCACACTCACACCTATAGATTTGAGCTCCTACAGTAAACACATGACCAGTTGTGTTATTGAAAGCTCTGGCTCCATCTAGTGGCAGATATAAGTTCATGTTCTATATTGTAATTTCAATGACTAAACTTTACATTTATTGGTTTCATTAAAATTAGTTTCATGTAGTTGTGTTGTATGGTAGTTGACACAGAACATAATTTCCTTGTGTTCTGAAATGATGAAATGTAAATGGTACAGATTTACACCTCCTGTGTGTTCAAAGAGAGAGAGTGAATCTGGAGACATGAAACTAATATTTGATAATTACATACAGCCATTGTTCATACAGATGTTTTTTTATGACCAAACCAGAGATGAAGGGAAGCAGATGATCAATGATGCTGATGTTTCTCTGACAGCTGCTGTCCATGGTGCTGAATCCACATCAAACTATGATATTATTAATGATTTTTATGCATAAAGTATCCAAACTAATCCAGTCAAATGCCGGACAGAGCTGATCAGTTTCATCCTAAAAAAAAGCTGTTAATGTTTCCTACAACTGATGAAAATGTCAAAAATAGTATCAGTATCAGTTTTTGATTTTTTTCTTAGAGTACATTGAATGGGCTCTAGTGAGTGAATTATACTGTCGCCCTCTAGTGTAAGATTTAAATAACACTGATCATCAATTATCTTCAGTGTCATTAGTCCTTGTCTAGAGAAGATGAACCCTGTATAGAGGAACATTAGTTCTTGGGGAATCACCCTGGAGGCTAGTGCCTATAACTAAGTTCCTAGAACAGTATGGTGCGAAAGCGCCTATTATTATTACATGCATATGTTTCTTTATTTTATTTTTTACTTTTTGTTGTAAAGAAACCAATATTTGAGTTTTTAAGCTAGTTTTTTATTTATTTTTTTCATAAAAATATGGCATGCAGTTGCTTCAAATAATGGTTAAAAGCTATTTTAAAACATCATTCAAGGTAATTGTGATAATGATAATTTATGAAATAAACAGGCCATTTTCCTTCCAGCTCAAAGCCACCAGAAAAAAGAAGAAGGTTAAGAGACCTACTCCGGAAACCCACAGTGAGACACATGAGACTGAACAGAAAGTGACAGAAGATCAACATCATTTGTGGGCAGAAGACAATAAAGACTAAAGCTGCATTCACACTTTGTCACTGCATGTCAGCAGTGGCTGGCGGTCGCTAGTGCGCGTTTCCAGTACTGGCTGCGTAGTAACGTTTGTGAATGATATTCATAGATGTTATTCCATGTTGTAGATAATGAATTTTCTTTCCACTAAAAACAGCATGTGCTTTTTGCTATTAAAGCTGTTTATCTGCAGTGAAAACACAAGCGCATGAACACTATCTGGGCTCACAAACCCTGGGAAGTTGCTGACCGCAGTTTCTGATGTTGTGATGTTATGGGTGAGATCATGATCAGATAGCACACAGATGACAATCTTTTTATGAATATCTCATTAAGTTTACAGTTAGAGTGTTTTTTTCTGATACATTTTTTATTTTACAGAAAAATGATAACCAAATACAATATAAGTATACTGTCTATTATGTAAAATATTCTTGTAAACATTCAAAAACAGCCCCATGAGAGAACTATTGAGTCTCGTTGTGTCTGACCATCATCAAATCTTGTCCTTACTGAAGGCAAATGAAGCTTCACTGAGAGACTCTTCATGCTTCTGGAAACTGAACAAAACTTGATTCCAGAATCTGAAAGAAAACAAGAACTTCGGTGCATAAATTATGAATTAGAGTGACTTGTGTGTTAAAAATAAATATAACATTAATATCAAAACCCTTTTGTGTATCTAGGTTTTGGTTTTATTGTCTTTGCAAAACATGCATGATCACACTTGTAATAGTTGCTTTATTAAGCTCATTGTTTCTGCCTAAAACTAATTAATGTTAGATAACATGATTTCTATTATCGAGAACTGTTCATTTTTGAAATGGACATTACTTGGACACAGTCATGCTGATAACAGATCTGAACCATGACCCCCAAAGTCTGGTTTGTTTGACTAGTGTGATCACTCCATACCGAGCCTGGAATTGAATCTTAGTCTTTCTCATCTGCAGATATCTGCACACTCATTCCACTTCATCAATCGGTTTCTGTTTCTTTTCAGTCTCATGTGTTTCCTGAACAGCTCTGTTCTTTTCTTCTTCACAACCAAACTAAACTGTGTTCTTTTACTAGGTTAAATAGACTTGTCTTTGTGTTCGCAGGGTTGTTTGATACTGTGGTCAATGTGATAAATATCAACAGCATAAAATGCTCTTCAGCTTGTGGTTTTCTTTTGCTCTGTTTTCCAAGAAGCCCCTCAGCCACCTACAGGTGTGATAAAAACAGGAAATGTTCATCTTAGCAACGATGGACACTTTCCACTTCATAAAAAGATGCTTTGTTGATATTCAACATATATTGATAAGTTGGAAAATGTTTAATTATGAAAAACAAAAATATTATTTATAATACATCCCAGCAATTCCTCCAAAAGGTTTTAGTTAGACCATATGAAATATTTGCTAGATGGAAGTACAGTCTCAAAACCCCAATCAACCCAACATAAGATGGAAATGTGTGAAATTCATTTAGGGATAGTATTGTTTA
>JAOTNS010001396.1:0-18452 GCA_028476615.1 Culter alburnus
AGTTTTTCTTTTTTGCTTTTCTTTTTAAATAATGCTTGAACACTATTAAACAGAAACACCAACAACAAAAAAAAAATTCCATGGTTAAAGATACAAAAATATAAATATCAACCAAACGAGAAAGTACATAAAAACCAAAACTAAATAACTTTGCTATTTCACAAAATCGTATATAAATGACGGTTTTAACAGCTTTTTTGTTTGTAGCTACTGTCCTTAATAAAAGTTTCAGTGTTTTTTTTTTTTTTTATTTTATTTTTTTTTTTATTGCAAACATTATAAAGATGACATTAATGATATACATTTATGTATATGGAATACAACATGTATCAACATTATATACAATGTCATCTGAACATACAGAACAAAACAAAATGACATTTGCAAACAGAAAAAAGAGGAAAGAAAAGAAAAAAGGAGGGTAAGATTAATTTACATTTCAATTAGAGTATTCAAATTAAATCATTACAAATTGAGGGTTGTTCTTCTTGCTTTCTTATTTACAGAGGATAAAATAGTGTTAAGGTACATTTTAAATTCTTTTAAAAAAACAAGAAAAATTGGTTTGTTTTAGAGAATTTACATTTATGGATATAGAATTTGCCAAGAAAATAAATTAAATTTATAACAAAACAAGCTTTGTTTTTATTAGAATCAGAATCAAAGTGGCCAAAAATAATATTTTTAAAAGTTACAGATATATCTTGTTGGATATTAACTTTAATAAATGTTTCAATATCTTTCATAGTTGTTTCTGTATATAACATGACCAAAATAGATGATAGACAGTTTCTGTGTGAACTTGGCAAAATGAGCACCTTGTATCAATATTGTTTTTATATTTAATCATAAAATATTTTGCAGGTAAAATTTATTTATTATTTTAAAAGACACTTCTTTTACTTTATTGGTAAGAAAATATTTTTGTTGTAAAGACCAAATCTTTTTCCAATTTAAATTTTTAAATAAATTATTCCAGTAAAAGATTGCAGGAGAAATCGAGATAATATCTTCAAGAAACAGGCATCTAACTTTCTTGTTTCTATCTTTTTTTCTGAAAAACATATTTTACCTATAGGAGTATCTATTGGCTCAGGGAAAGTAGTGTTTATAGTAGTAGAGTGAGTATAATTCTTAAAAAGCATACAGATTCCTGTTGGTATCACTCCATAACTATGGCAATTCTTTGGGAGTAACTGGTACATTGTATTCTGAAAGAAATTCATTAGTCATTAGTAACCCTTTGTTGTTAAATAGCTGACAGACTAAAAGTAAACCATTATTAAACCACTGATCAAAAAATAAAGTTCTGTTTTTGTATAAAATATTTTGATTGTTCCAAATAAAAAATTTATGTGGAGTGAAATTATGTTTATATATTAAAGCCCATGCCAAAAGTGCCTGTTGGTGGAAATTTGAAAGTTTGATAGGAATTTTGACAAGTTATAGTTGCACATCATAAAATCATATACCTCCAATACATGACATAGCTTGTTGAGGGAAGATTTCCAGATGGAATCTTGATTTTTCAAATATCGATAAAGCCAATTTATTTTGAGAGTGTAATTTAAAGAATTAAAATCAATAAAATTTAGGTCACCTTTGTTGTAGGAATTTAAGATAACAGACGTTTTCATATAATGGCTTTTGTTTTTCCAGACAAAATCTGTTAGAGCTCTATCAATCAGATTACATGTAGGCTTATCTACACTGTAAATTCTAATAGCTTTCCTGACTGACATATACTTAGTTAACTTTACTCAGTAATATAAATACATACTTCTTACTAGGTTTTGTTGAGTTAAAGTCAATTGCAGGTTGAAAATAACAATTTACTTAATTGTTTGAGTGACGCTTACTTGAAACAAGCAAGTAGCAACAAAATGCAATGATGTTATTACACCACTGAGGGGCAGCAGTGCATGAAAGCATGCCTAATGTGCGGAAAAAACGAAGAAGAAGAAGCGGCACTTGCAAGAGCATGCGCGATAGAATCTGTAGGTATCTCGGCGCCAATTTTGCAGATGTGAGAAGACGCTGATAGACTGGCTACGTTTTTACCGGAGCTTCGTTACTTTTTTTGCAAGAAGAAGAATAATAATAAGGTAAGTAATCAGCTGCAACATTTGAGTGAATATTTTTTTTTTTTTGTCTGTTGCTAATTTTTGCTGATCATCTAATGTGTAACGTTACCCAATGATTTTGATATTATTCAGATCTTGAAGAATATGGTTTGACCTGTTTTTTTGCATATAAAACTATCAGGTACCACAACGGTTCCTGGATTGACTAAAAAATAGTTTTAATTGTCCCAAATACAATATGAATTATGGGTTTTCTATTTTAACCATTTTCCCTGATGCATTCTCTTCTGTTGGCTTTGGTTTATAAATGATTAACGTTACAAATCTGTTGAAATGGCAACATTTACAGTTATATGTAACCTACAGCTTATGCAGAGATGACGTTTGTGATTATTTTGACATGTTTTGTGATTTCACAGTAGCATTATACTATTATTTTTAAATTCATAAATTAATATAATATAATATAAACACTGTAAATGTTTTGGATGCAGAAACTCCAGTGAAAACATTGATGGAGCGGTGGCCAGCACTTTTTACAGAGAGACAAGTACTTATTCATATTCCTTTTTCGACCATGAGAAACTGCATTCTGTTTAGGTTTGTCTTTAGAATTGGCCTGTAGGCCTGACCATGCATTAACAAATATCTGCACTGTCCCAACCATCAGTCTTTCTTTCTTTTCTTTCTTTTTTTTTTTTTTTTTTGCATGTGTTGTAGGTGTTTGCGGAGTTTAAACAGGATAGTACCACAGATCTGCAGAGTAACTTTTATGGTGCTGTGGATCGCTACACATCACGCTTTGTCACAATCTTCAAGTCCAAGAAAGGGACCATTGGAGAGAAATTTAATGAGCTTATGCAGCACATGAATACAGGGGTGAGTTTACTGCAGCCTTAATTTTGTTTATTATTCTGTTACAGAATTAATATAATTAATGACAGAATTTAAATGGGTGAAGTAAGCAAATTTATTTTTACTGTAGCTTTAAAGTTTCATTATCTTGAACTTGATCTTTTTTTTCATCTACTTTCAGAAAGAAGCAGATGTGACAGCAATGCGCACTCTTGTGCTCTGGGGCTTACCTATCCTGCTTGGTGATGATGCCATAACTTCTACAACACCTGCAATGTAAGCTCTCATTGTAAAAAAAAAATTTTTAAAGGGGTTACTTGTCCCAAAAAATAAGAATTGTCATCAATTGCACTTCTGTGCTCCGAAAGTTGTTTTACCAAAAACTCTACTAGTTACCAAAAAACTTTTCATATTTTTTTTAAGTATTAAAATAATACAGCATTTCTTTAAAAAAAAAAAAAAAAAAATGAATAAAACTAGCTTTTTCCGAACTTTTGACGGGTAGTGTATTTGCTGCCATTTTATTGAGACAACGCTTAAGATTAATCTTGATTACATCCTATGAGTGCAGTAAAAAGACAAGGCTCCAAAATGTGGCAATTCAGTGTAAGCCAGAAGGGGGATCAGAGAAAATAAATCAGGATAACTTTACCTTTATTTTCGTAGCATTTAGTTCACAGTGCACTAACTAATGTTAACAAGATCTTAATAAAGTATTAGTAAATGTTGAAATCAACATTAACATACAAGATAAAGTGCAGCTTTATAAGTGCAATTCATTTTTAGTTCATGTTAACTAATGCAGTTAACTGTTAACTAATGAACCTAAGTGTTACCAAATGTGTATTGTATTTGTAAGGATATTAAACATCAATGTCAATTTAGTAAAAAAAATAAATATTGAAAAGTCCATGAAAAAATGGGTCTTATGTCTGGTAACAACTGTGACCGATAGTAGAACACAGGGGTCTAGGTCTATGGTGTTAAAGCATTTACAAAATGACAAATCCAACAATTAGTTTAAAGGCTGTGTTAAATAGAATGACAAAATGGATTCATATGCAGCATTACAGCACAAATAATCAAATAAAATGACAAAGGACAAATTATAGGAAATGCAGGGTATTATTATAAACTTCATAATAAACTTAATAACAATTAATAAGGACAGATAGACACAGATAGATAGATAGACACACAGATATATAGATACAGACAGACAGATAGACACAAAGCTATTTTAAGATGGCAGTACCATTAAATAAATTTAAGTGGTCACATAACCAAACTATCCAATACTGTTAGACCTGCCATCTAGACATCTTAAATTTGCATTATAAATTAACATGTGCTTCATAATATAGTTGCTTTTTAATACCACACTAAAATATGATGTAAACTGTGGATTTTTTTTATATTCCCTGTTGTAATATTTTTATTGTTTGGTTTTATTCAGGCATGTGATGTTGATGGCTGGCCACAAGTGTCCGTTGGGGTGCTGACTGTTATTGATGAAGAAGAACCTCTCATTCCAAAAACTGTACCTTGACCCAGTGTCTACTGCAATAATTGTGGAGGGAGGTATAGTACTGGATAATCTGCAGAATCTGCCTCAGGCAATTTGCGTCTTGTTTGGTCTTTACTTTTACATTTACTTTTATATAGATTTTGTATACATTTATTTAGATTGTTGTACTGTAAAAGGTTTTTGTTTTAAACATTTTAAAAACCTAAAGTGACTTTGCATTTTTTTTTTTCCCAGTGCAAACTTGTGTGTAACATCCAGTTGTTAAGAACACAAATACAATAAATTTACCTGTGAATTGTATCATTGCCTTAAATTTATTTGTCCAGTTTCAAATGTTATCTTTGAAAAATTGTGAACCTATATTCTCTGATTTCTAATAGATGATTGTTAGCACTTAAGGTATTTGAGTAACGCTTACTTGTTTTTTTTTAAGGCAATCGGTTTGCATGGTTTTAACAAGTAAACTGCATTGCCTTTGAAGTAAAGTAAACTCGGTAATTCCAAGTTGTATGCAGAAAACATCACCTTAGCACAACTTGCATAAATGAGTTAGGAATACTCACAAAGTGTACATCTAAAGTAAATGATTAAGTATACAATACAAATTTGTTTTAAGTTACTGGAACTCTCTTGTAAGTGTACAATACTACACAGGCACTTGTTAGTTCTACATACTATTCCTATTTCACCTTACTTGGTTTTTTTCAAGGCAATCGGTTTTGCATGCTTTTTTTAAGTAAGGTTTACTTATTGGATTTTACAGTGTACATAGAGAGATTGGGCCGCATAAGAAGAGGCGTGAAAGACCTTCGGCCTTAGTGAGCAAAACTCTTCCTTTAATAGATAAATCTCTTTGAAGCCAGCAATTAAGTTTTTTCTTTGTTTTTTCAATAATCGGATTAAAGTTTATTGCACGTCTATTTTTTTCTTTAGTTATTTCTATACCAAGATATTTAACAGTGCTTTTAACAGCTATGCCACAGATTGAAGAGACATTACAACTTTTAATGGGAAATAATTCACATTTATCAATGTTAAGGTTTAGACCAGAAGCTTTAGAAAATGACTGAAGGATATTTAATGCTACAGAAATTTGAGAGGAGTCTTCTAAAAACAATGCTGTGTCATCAGCTAATTGACTGATGGTTAATTCTGTATTTCCGACAGTGATGCCTTTTAGATTACTCCTTTTAATATGTAAATTAAGAAATTGTACTGCAATTAAGAACAGATAAGGAGACACTGGGCATCCTTGACGAACACCACAATTTAGAGAAAACCTGGGAGAAGTACCGTTTTTTAATTTAATTGAGCTATTTCCATTTACATATAGCATTTTAACCATCTTACAGAAATATCACCAAAGCCAATTTTTTTAAGTGCTTGAAATAAAAACCGTGTTCTAAAGTATCAAAGGCTTTATAATAATCTAAGAAAAAGATGAAACTGTCATTATGAATTATATCAGAATAATCTAAAATGTCTAATATCAATCTTATATTATTAGATATGTGTCTATTTGGCATAAAGCCAGATTGTGTTTCATCAATAATAGAATGTAATACTCCTTTTAATCTTTTGGCCAATACTAAAGCAATTATTTTATAATCATTGTTTAATAATGTTATTGGACGCCAGTTATCTAATAAAGTGATATTTTTATTTGGCTTAGGAATTAAAGTGATCAGCCCTTGGCATAGTGTAGGTGGGAGAGAAGATTTATTTATGCTTTCCTTAAAAACGTTAAACAAAAAAGGGGCAATGGTTTTACTGAACATATGATAGAATTCTGACATAAGACCGTCTGTACCAGGGGATTTATTGATTTTTAAAGATTTAATTGTTTCATCGATTTCTTTTAAAGTAATGGGAGAATCACAAATGGCTTGATCATTGTAACTTAACTGATTAAAAGAAAAAAATGACTCAAAAAATCATGAGCATGCTGTTTGTTAAATTTAGATGTATATAAATCGTGATAAAATTTGGCACAGAAATTGGCAATGGCCTTTTGGTCTTCACAGAGAGAACCATCAATTATAAGCTTTCCAATGAGATTTTTCTTCATTTGTTGTCTTTCTAGTCTAAAAAAATAAGAAGAGTTTTGCTCACCTTCCTCAATCCATCTTTTCCGTGATCTAACAAAAGCTCCCTCAGCTTTTTGTTTAGACAATTAACTTCCTCGCTCATGAATTCGATAGCTTCCTTGACACTTGTGATTTGCTTGGTATTTTCATTTATTACCTCCTTCATGTTAGTAATCGCGCGTGTATTTTCTCCTATTATTTTCTCCAGGGAATCTGACCGAGTGTTTATTAATTGAGAAAGTGCTCCAAGTTGTGAATGTACGTCAGCAATATCAGATCTCTCAGTCTTTCGTTGTTTGGCGGCAGGAGATTTACATGGCATGTCTAAAAGTGCTGGAAATTCTTCCTCACACAACATGAATTCGTCAGATATTGCATCCAAGTCTGTCTTGACGTAATTATGCAGATTCTCTGTCGCAAGTTTATTAGAGGCTTGCAGCGTTTCATGATTGGATTTGATAACAGGATTAGCATTAGCTTGCGAAGGGCTCTTTGTTTTTCTTTTTTCAGACTTGCCCATTGTGTCACTCTTTACTAGTAGGACATTTGTCTACAGCAGCTTCCCAAACTTCAGAGTGGTAAGGCCCCCCCAAAAACATAGCAAAAGCTCCACGACCCCCCCCCCCCCGCCCCGCCCCGCCCCGCCCATTATAAACAAATATATAGATCAGTAGTATATATATTTGTATATTAGATATTTCATAAGTCTCTTGCACAAAATTATCAACATTTATTAACCAGTTTGTAAGAATTTCTTTTTCAGTTTGTAAGAAACTACCATAAAATGTCATATTTTTATATTCCTGTGAAAGATGACGTAAACATTCTTTACAAATATATTTGAAGAGTTCATTTGCAAAAACAGATAACTCCGTTTTTATGAATTCTCACAAATCATGTTTTTTATCAATCAAACTGCAGTTGGGTTGTTTTGATTAAGTAATAACTCCAAAAAATACAGGTAACTTACAAAATTAAAAGTATGTAAAAAAAAAAAAAAATTAAAAGTTTTAGCAAAAGCAGATAACTCCAACAGTCGTTTTTTGGCAAAAGCAACTCCACATTTCATGTTTCAGAGTTAACAAAACCAAGTAATTTAAAACGCACTCAAACACACGTGCACACAAACACGCTAACATCGGCACATATACACACACGCATCCACGCACTTCTCCATACACGCGCGCACACATACACAAACGCAAAAGGACAAACAAGGGTTCAGCATGTAAAAGTCGTGTAAGGTGTACAAGGACTTGCAGGAGTCGAAATTATAAATCCTCGATCACTTTTAGTCAGCTTTGACTAAAATACCGGCTTTTTGACAAAACGGATTTTGAGTTCAGAACGTGCTATAGTCTATGTGGAGAATAATGCACACGCACAGCAGTCAGTTATTTATTTATTTATTTATTTTAAAATGGCGTTTATCGGTTTTTGCAAATGAACTTTTCAGGTTCATACAGGATACATGTACTCCTCGCTGTAGCTACTTACTAGTTTTACATTTACTTGAAGTGCAGTTAGGTCTGTTATTGGGTTATTGTCATCCTCTGCTCCACCGTGGCATTATTGAATTGGAGGTTAATTGTGACCAACTGTGAATTCCTGCTAAGCAACTGACGTCAGTTTGAAATAAGTATGTCTCACCTCGCTATAATGTGAAAAAATTATGTTTTATATGTTTTATGTTTGTGTAATAAGGAGGGAAGAAATCACATTTCAGAACAATTAGAATATTTTAATTTTTTAAATTATTTTAATATCTTGATTTAGCCTATCCACGGCCCCCCTGCAATACCGCTACGGCCCACCGGGGGGCCGCGGCCCACAGTTTGGGAAAGCACTGGTCTACAGATTGCTATAAAAGTTAAAAGAAAGTGATATAATCCTATTCTGACAGCACTAAAGTCAATTTCACCATCTGAGTTTGCAGAGCACATCAACTCACATGCTAGAGCGCCATCTTGAACCGCCCCAAAAGTTTCAGTGGTTACATGACCCTTTCGTGCGGTGGATGACGTAAGTGTAAGAACCAGGGCTGCGTTCAGCCCCGACAAAACGTTGCGGTGGCGCGTTGAATACCCTGTTCTGATGATGCAGGAGTTGCAACTATGGCAGCTGAGAAGGCCATTCTTTGTATTGTTTTTGAGGTATTTTCGGATCCTGATTAAATCGTTATAAATACGTGTTTAATACTACAAAATGTGCTCGATGTTACAGTCACTGCCCTTGCCGTCCAGAATAAAAGAGAAACATCCCAATCGAGTGAAGGGATTTGTGGAAACTTCTAATTATTGTTATACAACATTTGACTTGCACTTCATGATGAAAAGACAAACATTTCAGGTGAAGGATAATCCACTTCTTACCTCCGAGACTGTGTTGATCTATATTATTTTTATTGCTTGTATTATGCTTATCAATATTGCTGATCACTGTTGTTGTGCTATATAGGCTTATGATATTGTAATATTTACCAACTATACTCCTATGATTATAGAAAAGTTTATTAAAGTGTCACTACAAATACATAAGTATAGTATTTTTATGTTTCATTAATACTCATTGTGCAAGCTGTCTCTTTAATACCGCGTGGTTTATATACATCTTGCTGCTGATTTGGCTGACATTTCTGACACACCCACCAAACAAGAGAAAACGTATCTCAAACCTGTTGCACACCGTTTCCAGGAAACGTGTCGTTCAACCCGGAAAACGTAGCAAAACGTTGCGCACCGGTTTGAGCTTGAACGTGCCCCAGGAAGACACTTACAGCTTTTTTCCCCCCTTTTTTTATCGGATACCATACCTACTATCCAGATATCAACGACCAGGTCTATCTCTTTTGAATGTGCATTTTTTGCGATTTCTGGGAATAAAACAGGTAATTATAACTAAGTAACATGATATTTGAAAGCCGTTATTTTAACATCAGACTACTATCAGATTTCAGTTTTGTTGAGCATTTATCAGCAATCACAGATCACTGCCAGTCTTTTAGCAACTTTTAATTTAAACTTTAAACAATACACAAACCAGTTATATTAAATGCCACATTTCCATTCGTGGCTACTCGATGTAAAGCAGCTTCAGGAAATACAATTCTATCTCTATAATAAGCGCGCTGCTATCGACTGCATGTGCAGCAGACATTGTAGATTACAACCTTTTCTTTATCTCTTGTGATACGCATTTTCATGGTTAAATACAAATTGCAAGTCTTGAATTTCATTTAAGTGAGGATCTTTCGTTAAGAGAATCATCACCGAAAGTAGCTCGACATCGGTCCGCCCATCCCCGAGTTTCAGTTTCATGAAAACATGCAAACTAGTGTAACCAGTGTACATGCAACTATTTACAGTCTATAATAATATAGAGAACGATGTAGCTAAACATTGAAGAAGAGGGAGAATTGGTTATTAAAAATTCCAGTCCAGTTATTATTGTCCCAGTCAACAGATTCAGACTGGTTTGATCTTCATAAACAGTCTGTAAATATGAAAATTAATAATGTTCTTAAAGCAAGAATATTTTTAACACCACTAAAAAAAAATAATAATAATGGTCCCACTTTATATTAAGTGGCCTTAACTACTACTTACATTTTAATTAATATTTGATACAATGCACTTATTGTGTACATACATGTTTTTACATTGTAATTTATTTTTAAAAACACCTGCATGTAATTATTAAATCTGTAATTAATTTCTGTAATTACATTAGAATTACACTGTTGATCCATCCCTTACACCTTACTCCTACCCTTAAACCTACCCATGTACGAACCTGTCCCTAACCTTACCCGTATCCCACAATAGCAGCAGAAGTGTTTTGCAATTCAATATGAACCCAATAAGTACATTGTACTTATTTTTTGATGTAAGTACATAGTAGTTAAGGCCACTTAATATAAAGTGGGACCAAAATAATACTTCAGTGTTCTCATATGCCATTATTTCAGGAGCTCAGGTTTTCACAAGGACAGTTTACATTTTATCAAAATGATTTCATCACACTTTTTTTTTTCATTAACAATATCGGCATTTAATCAGAGTAAAATGTACTGAGATTAATGCATAAGACGTGACAACATATTGATAGAATTTAAAGACTTTCATCTAAACTCAAAAACTATGACCTAAAAACTTTGTAAAGATTAACACTGTGTCTGTTATCAGTGTAAATAAATAAGAAAATAAGTAATAATGCTACTCACTGCCTGAATTTCAAGTGTTTAACATATTTTGACAGATTGTAATGAGTATTTGAAGATCCATGGCATTCCAGTTCCAAGTAACAGTTCCAGCAGGACCTAGAAAAACAAACCCCATAATAAAATGCATCATAGACAACAAGGCAGAGAGACTTCACAAATTATTAAAAGGCAGAGATATTAATGGTTTGTACTCTTCTGAAGTCTGGAATGATGATGTTACACCATTAACAGCAGCAGTTCTATGCAGAAATGAAGAAATCTGCTCTTATCTACTTGAAGAGTCGGCTGATCCTAAAAAACCCTCAACAAATGGACTAACACCTCTACATTATGCTGCTTTAACAGCTGGAGTTCCATTGAGTATTGTGAAAAGATTACTTGCAGCAAAAGCTAACCCAAATGGACTTAAGGACTTAAATGGACTTGAATTACAAATTTTTACTCCATTGCAATATGCTGTTGATCATGGCCGTGAAGACATTGTGAAAGCACTTATAGAGGCTGGAGCTTCACCTGTAAGGAACTATGGGATGAAACCAGAACTTGATAAAAAGGTTGAGAGAATGATTCGTCGACTATCTTCACAGGGAGAAGTGTTTGATAAAGTACATATATCTTTCTCTTTTTCTTGTGCTGTAAGAACGAAAAATCAGACAGAAGTTATCAAAATCTATGAGGAACATTTCTTTCAAGAGGATCCTTTTGTTCCTTTGATTTATTTTGAGCTCTACTTTGGTGTGGTTGGTCGTGGTGCAGAGCCGTACCGTCAGAGCGCCATCAAGTGGTTAAAAGATACAAAGAGTGCAGACAGATACATTGAGGGAGTCATCAAGCGCTTTCCAAGAATCCTTCAGGAACACTGGCCGATTGCACTGAACTGCTTAAAAATTGCTTTGTGTGTCAGTGAACGCATCTCTCCTCAGGTATTCAGTGAGCTTGTGCCAGTTTTAACAAACAGTCTTCAGCACTTTGGAAATCCAAATGGTGAAACAGTCAATCTTTGATACTCAAAATACTCAATGTCATGATGCAGAAGACGTCTGAGCAGAAACTGAGATTGAACCATTCTGTCTATGAGAAGTTATGCAAAAGTCTGTTGCCTTTCACGCATCCTGATTATTCAAGTTTAATTGGAATGTGGACATATAGTCTCTTTGCCTACATAAATGACTTCAGTCCTGAACTTGTGGCATCGTGTGGATTGACTTCAGTCCCAGAGATGATACTTAACACTGCAGAGATAGAAGATGAAGCCATAAACAAAAAGCTACAAACCCTGAACATATCACTGAAACATCCATCAGGTGCGAGGGATGGTTTACATGAGGAGACGGCTGCTCCTGCAAAGAGCAGGAAAAAGAAGAAAAAGAAAAAAATCCAGCAAGAAGTGGGATCACAAGAAGGTGAGCTGCAGGATAAAGAGGAACCGTATCCAGACACTGTAGTGAAATCCATTGAGGAATCAAACTCAAGTGTGCAGCCGTTCACACCTGCTGAGAACCCAAATGTCTCAAAAAGGTGGGTTCAGACCAGCCGTCGTTGGAGACCCAAGCTTGAGAAGCTAGCTAACATGGATATTAGCAATACCTATAGGCTGGGAAACCTTACTCTTGTACTCAATGATGAATTTCTGATCGCTAAAGGAAGCGATGGAACAGAAGTTTTTCTTGGTTTGAGGGATGACGGCACAGAGGTGGCTGTGAAACGAATGATTAAATCTAATAAGGTCCTCAAGAACGAGGAGGAATTTCTACGTCTTCCACAGCTTGATAATCCCTCCATTGTGCGATATGTGGACTTCGCTGAAGATGACCATTTTGGATATCTTGCTCTTCAGCTTTGTGAGTACACACTGGAGGAATATATCCAAGAGCATTTACCAGATGATAACGCAGAGAGAAGTTTGGTTCTGAAGAAGCTGGTGAAGGAAGTTCTCTGGAGTTTAAGGGTTTTACACAAACCAAAGACCAAAGTGCTTCATCGGGACATCAAACCCCAGAATGTTCTGATTGGTAGGAGCTAAACCTGAGTAATTAAAATGATCTGATTTTTTTTTTCTCCTATTAATTTGAAACTTCCATTTGTTATAGACATAAATGGAAAAGCTAGATTGGCTGATTTTGGCATAAGTCGTCGACTGAACTTAAGCCAAACAACTTTACGAACAAGCATTGCTGGAACTAGATGCTGGAAGGCAAAGGAGAGCATAGATGAGGAGGTCAACACTGGGTACAAGAGGAGCTCTGACATTCAGGTGGTTTCTCTTCTTTTAAAGGGTTAGTTCACCCAAAAATAACATTGCTGTCATTAAGTACTCACCCTCATGTCGTTCCAAACCCATAAGACCTCTGTTCATCTTTGTGTGGCGGGGCGGTGTAATTTTGAGACACAAGCCCAAGGTTTTGTTCACTAATAATGAAGTCCGACTACGCCACCCTAAGGATTAACCCCAGGGAAAATACTCAAACCACCCAAATTGGGGAATATAGCACACAGGTTCGGTTCCCTCAAAATGAGGCCAGAGACATGAGTATAAAAAAAATACAAAAATGTTTATTAATACAAAAGTTAATTAAAATACAAAACAATGAATCACAGAAAAATACACGAAACCCCACTTCAAACACAAGAACACAAATTACAAAAAGAAAAAGATATCAAACAAAACCAACTTGAGGTAGTATGTATTTGTGTATGTATATGTAAAACAAAGACGGAGTAATACCAGCAGGGGCTGAGGTTCCCAACGGCTGGGATCAATGTAGAGTTTGGTTTCACAAGAGCACACTTCCACGCGCACACACACCCGTGCACTCTAATCACACTATCAAACACTCAAGGTGTACACCGCACACGATGAAGGAGAACCACCACCACAAGGAGGAAGATCAAACCACCCGTGGGACCCCAGCTCCTGCAATAAATCAGAAAGAAAATAAATAACTATAAAAATAAACTGGGCAGAAATGGCAATATAATCATCAATGCAGCAACTCCTCACATAAGTGGTATCAACAAACAGAAGTGAGGAGAAGCAACAATGTAACCAGAAAATCAGATAGTTAATCACCTGAAATTGTTACAAACACCAACTTCTATACAGTAGATCACCACACGATTTGAATTTCATTCATAGATTAAACATGCACATATCGACAGATTGTAGTTTCACAAAAAAGAAAAATCAAAGCAATACCATCAAACAAATGTCCACAAACTTAAAGAAAAAGAAAAAGGTTAAATGATTTAACCATGATAACTAATAATAAAATAAACCAAAACGTGAAGCAGGGCACTAGAAAGGCACGTAACAGAATCAAACCAGCAGTCCCCTTTAATAAACTTTGATGACTTCATCGGCGCGGCTGTATGGACCGCCGCTCTGTTAACAGCGCGAAGACAGCAGCAAGTGCTCACGGCAGCAAACAATCACGGCATAAACGATCACGGCAGCAAACAATCACAACATAGAACGAGAGGGAGAATCCTACATCAAACAAAAGGAGATGTTAAAAAGAGTAATATTATGCTCACCCAGATATAAATTGCCTTAAAAATACTTACCATCAGGATATCACGCCGAATAAAATGCTTCATAGGCACGGGCTTGTCACCGTCATACCCACCGCTAACACCATGGGGTACAGGAAGTCATGTATACTAAATTACACCAAAAAAAAAAGTTAAATATACTATACTCACTTTATACTAACCACGCAACGAGCTATTAACATTGCATACCTGAGAGGCAAACAGTCATCAAAACCCACTAAGCAGCACAAAAAGGGCAGCAGCACCAGAATATAGAAACTGCACTCTAATTAAATAAACAGTTTTCAGATTATGCACGCCAACAATGTCTAAGCCACCATATTAAAACACAGCACACTTACCCACAGCCACCGTCAACACAGCCAAAAACAAGAGAGGAAAACGGACGTGACGCATCCCAGGTAACAGCCAATCGGCCTTTAAATAGGAGGTACTATTCACTGATAGGCAAACACTGCTGTCAATCACCTAATCCTGTTACATTTGGAACACAAATTAAGATTGTAGGCTTGTTCGACTTGATGCAGCGCCGCAAAGTCCGATCGGCGGCTGACTTGAAGCAGTGCATGCCGGTAAGAAATGTTGTCCGACTTGAGACAGCGCTGAAGTCATGTGACTGTGACGTATGGCTTTAAAGTACCGCGAGAGCGATTCGAGATCAGCCGCCTGAGTTAGCCAGCGCAATTTCTCAAGAGGAGCTGCACGAGCTGTGATGACGACACAGCTGTTTCATGATTGGCCGGATTCACCGCATGACAACGATCACGTGTGTTTCGTGTTTATTGTCACGCCTTCATCTCCACTAATGCTCAAAAATCTGTGTTGTTATAACAGTTAAAGCTCTTTTCATGTAGTCGCGATGTTGTATTGTGTCATGTTTATCAAAATAAAACGGATAAAAAACAAAAACCCCACTACATTGTTATTTAAATAACATATGCTTATGTTGAACTTTATTCTTGTAAAAACAGACGCTGTAAGCAGTACATAAAGTTTTGAATGAAAAGGTCTCTGAAACATCAGTGTATTAGTCAAATATTGCATTTATTTCACTTCAGCTGTGATAAAGTATGCAAACCGATGCAAACGCAGCGCGAGCGTCACTACGGGAAGCAAAATGTGTCCGACTTCACGTCTCCGTTTTCAGCTCCTCCCCCTGCACACGGCTACTCTCGCCGATCGGTTGCATCCAGCCGCAGCCGATGTCGAACACACCTTGTATGTTAATCAATTTTTATCAAATTTTTTATCTCCCATAGAAAACAACAAACACGTGACAAACACACTTCTGCGTTTACGTCCGAACGCCGGCTCAGTATTGGCCGAAGCAGTTCACGTGAGGACCGCGACACATGCATGTGATGCTGACACAGGAGCCAGAAGGCTTGTTCGACTTGATGCAGCGCCGCAAAGACCGATCGGCGGCTGACTTGAAGCAGTGCATGCCGGTAAGATATGTTGTCCGACTTGAGACAGCGCTGACATCATGTGACTGTGACGTATGGCTTTAAAGTACCGCGAGAGCGATTCGAGATCAGCCGCCTGAGTTAGCCAGCGCAGTTTCTCAAGAGGAGCTGCACGAGCTGTGATGACGACACAGCGTTTCATGATTGGCCGGATTTACCGCATGACAACGATCACGTGTGTTTGTGTTTATTGTCACGCCTTCAGCTCCACTAATGCTCAAAAATCTGTGTTTTTATAACAGTTAAAGCTCTTTTCATGTAGTCGCGATGATATATTGTGTCATGTTTATCAAAATAAAACGGATAAAAAACAAAGACCCCACTACATTGTTATTTAAATAACATATGCTTATGTTGAACTTTATTCTTGTAAAAACAGACGCTGTAAGCAGTACATAAAGTTTTGAATGAAAAGGTCTCTGAAACATCAGTGTATTAGTCAAATATTGCATTTATTCACTTCAGCTGTGATAAAGTATGCAAACTGATGCAAACGCAGCGCGAGCGTCACTACGGGAAGCAGAAAGTGTCCGACTTCACGTCTCCGTTTTCAGCTCCTCCCCGCCTGCACGCGGCTACTCTCGCCGATCGGTTGCATCGGCCGCAGCCGATGTCGAAACACCTAAGGCTTGTTCGACTTGATGCAGCGCCGCACAGCCCGATCGGCGGCTGACTTAAAGCAGTGCATGCCGGTTAGAAATTTTGTCCGACTTGAGACAGCGCCGACGCCATGTGACTGTGACGTATGGCTTCAAAGTACCGCGAGAGCGATTCGAGATCAGCCGCCTGAGGCAGCCAGCGCAGTTTCTCAAGAGGAGCTGCACGCGCTGATGACGACACAGCTGTTTCATGATTGGCCGGATTCACCGCATGACAACGATCACGTGTGTTTCGTGTTTATTGTCACGCCTTCAGCTCCACTAATGCTCAAAAATCTGTGTTTTTATAACAGTTAAAGCTCTTTTCATGTAGTCGCGATGTTGTATCGTGTCATGTTTATCAAAATAAAACGGATAAAAAACGTAGACCCCACTACATTGTTATTTAAATAACATATGCTTATGTTGAACTTTATTCTTGTAAAAACAGACGCTGTAAGCAGTACATAAAGTTTGAATGAAAAGGTCTCTGAAACATCAGTGTATTAGTCAATACTGCATTTATTTTACGCTGTTATAAAGTATGCAAACGCAGCGTGAGCGTCATTACGAGAAGCAGAAAGTGTCCGACTTCACGTCTCCGTTTTCAGCTCCTCCCCGCCTGCACGCGGCTACTCTCGCCGATCGGTTGCATCCAGCCGCAGCCGATGTCGAACACACCTATAGAGTCAATACAGAGTCAGCGTTCTGACGTAGAACACGGAAGCTCTGCAATATGTCTTCAACATATGCTTGCATCACTACATTATATTATAATAATTATGGTGCTCCGCTCTGTTCTAAAATAAAGACTTGGAAATATGTTGTTTTGTGTTTATGTTAGCGAACCTAGCACACAGCTCGCCAAAACAGTCATGTATATGCATTACAGTTGTACACCAAACGTATTGATCTATTCTTTATCATAACTCAAGTAATAACAACGACAAACATTTGACACATTTCTAGACAATTGCGAGCAAACACATATTGCTGTTAGCTGGTTAGCCGGAGACCTACAAGCTGTGCTGAGCGTACACAACAATTTTATTTTGCAATAAGACAAACCAGATTCAAATTGCCCGGCAAATTCATAAAGCAAAGAAAAATCATTTCTAGCTGATCAACATTATGAAAACTGGTAAAACCTTTAGGAACTTCAAAAGATAAAACAGCGAAATTCCTAATATTACTTCCAATATTTCCAAATTATGTTCTTTTTCATAGAGCGGGCCAATATCGTGACGTTTATTTAAAATCAATCAAGAGAAGCAGATATCGTTATCGTGATAAAATACGATTAATCGTGCAGCCCTAATTTAATTTAATTTGACTTGACATTTGATATTCAACAGTATCCTTGACATTTATTCAACAGTGCTTTTGATCTGCCTGCATTGACACTATTTTAAAAGGAAAAAATTATACCAATTATCAATGTAAAGCTGCTTTGACACAATCTGCATTGTAAAAAGCGCTATATAAATGAAGGTGACTTGACTTGACTTGACTTGACAACACACACAACTAAGTATGTATTGTGCATGCTACAGAGAACATAACAGCAACAATTATTAATCATACTTACAGGTTGTGATTCGGAGGAGGAAGAAGCTGGTCCAAATAAACTGGGTACTGACCCATCCTTCAATAACAGCCGGCTTGCGAATCCCTCGTTGAACGCATTTTGGTTGAAGAAGCAGTTGTCATTAAAATGACGGGAACACAGCACAAGTTTCTGGCTATACTGCTGTGGTATCGTTGTAAAGATGAAATTTAACCACTGATTCTTCATGTATTGGCAGTGTTTAAGCAGTTTCAAGTTTTCCCTGGTGTCTGCACGCACAATAAGTTTTGATGTTACAACTAAACGGCTTGGGATTCGTTTTACAAACAACTCGTTTAATTGACTCAGAGTCAACTTTACTTTTGAGAGTCAATACTTTATATATGGTGCACTTTCAGATTTAAAACTTTGCAGGATGTTTTCATTCACTTAGAGCTATGTTAAACTACAGGA
>JAOTNS010001397.1:0-22109 GCA_028476615.1 Culter alburnus
CGCAGCAAACAGTAGAAATAAGCTAAAAGAAGCTAAAAAATGTAAAAGCCTCCATCATTTTGAGGGGAAATGGTGTCGAGCTTAAAAAATTTAAAAAGTGCTCTGTTTATTATTTTGTTGTTCACTGCCCCATACAGGGCAAAACAACTTTGTGGCCTCCATCATTTGTGTGCGTGATGTAGAAGAGCCAAATAATTCGGAAAACTGCCCCCTACACTACACCAGACCCTAAACCTAACCATATTTTACACAAAGAGCCCTTAGGAGGCTAAAAGCCCTCATGGAACGAGCCCTGGCTATAAAGCCCTCATGGGACGAGCCCTGGCTAAAATAGCCCCCATATTTTTTGCACGACACTAAACGATATTTTCGGCGAGTATCGCCTTCCTGTATGTGTGTTGGCCTATTTGGTGTACTTTGGAGCTTATATGTGGAGCGGCCAGCTGAACGATAGGACCGTGCATAACCTCGTCCGATTTCTTCGGAAATCGGTTGATGGATCTATATAAACCCTTACCTCGCCTGTGCCATCGTGCTCTGGACCATGTATATATGTTCTGATTTATGTTTTTTGGGTGCTTACTCATGTATTGTGAAGTGCATACTTACCGTAAAATATCCTGAAGTGTTGGGCTAAAATTTCAACATCTATTTGTTTGTGTAAAATATTTTATGAAGCGCCATACAGTGCTGAATGGGGATGGTCACAGTGTGGGGGGCCCCGCCCCCGTTGCCTATAAAAGCTCTGTGGGGAACTCAATTTCAGTCATTCTGGTCTGCCTGAAGAAGGAAAATAAACTCCGAAACGTCGCGATCGACCCGAATGACTCAGCAAAAAAAACTAAAGAACGCTAGCTAAAAGTGGCTCCTCCCTCCCTTAAAAAATTAAAAAGTGCTCTGTTTATTATTTTGTTGTTCACTGCCCCATACAGGGCAAAACAACTTTATGTGGCCTCCATCATTTGTGTGCGTGATGTAGAAGAGCCAAATAATTCGGAAACTGCCCCCTACACTACACCAGACCCTAAACCTAACCATATTTTACACAAAGAGCCCTTAGGAGGCTAAAATAGCCCTCATGGAACGAGCCCTGGCTATAAAATAGCCCTCATGGGACGAGCCCTGGCTAAAATAGCCCCCTTTATATTTTTTGCACGACACTAAACGATATTTTCGGCGAGTATCGCCTTCCTGTATGTGTGTGTTGGCCTATTTGGTGTACTTTGGAGCTTATATATGTGGAGCGGCCAGCTGAACGATAGGACCGTGCATAACCTCGTCCGATTTCTTCGGAAATCGGTTGATGGATCTATATAAACCCTAACCTAACCCTAACCCTAACCCTACCACTAAACCCTAACCCTAACCCTAACCCTAACCCTAACCCTAACCCTAATCTTGCACATATATTTTTATCGGTACTCATGCAGACTTGGATTTTAATACGTATACAGATTCTGGAGTGAAGTACAAGTATTCCCTCTTGGAATACTTGTAATACATCTATCTTCTATCTTCCAATACTCATAAAGACGGTCTGGGATTAAAATACGCATACAGATTCTGGAGTGAAGTACAAGTATTCCCTCTTGGAATACTTGTAATACATCTATCTTTTATCTTCTAAATTGCATATGCTTTGGGTGTTTTTTGGTCTTCTGGGTCTTTGGTTTGTTTCTTTTGGGATGGAGAGAGAGAATTGGTGACAGCATTTTTGAATTTACAGCCACATGGATGTGGAACGGCCAGCTGAGGGAAGGACAGTGCATAACCATCTCTGGTTTCTTTGGAAACCAGTGATTGGATCTTCATTCCCCTACCTAACCCTAACCCTAACCTAACCCTAACCCTAACCCTAAACCTAACCGTCTCACACCTACTCAGGACAACCTGACCTAAAACTTACCCTAAACTAACCGTCACCTACTCAAGATAGCCGACCTAACTTACCCTAAACCTAACCGTCTCACACCTACTCAGGATAACCCGACCTAAAACTTACCCTAAACCTAACCGTCTCACACCTACTCAGGACAACCCGACCTAAAACTTACCCTAAACCTAACCGTCTCACACCTACTCATGATAGCCCGACCTAAAAGTTACCCTGAACCTAACCGTCACAGACCTACCTACAAGCGGTCTCATGAATACACACCATAATACTATAACACTGGAAGGGGGTGCGATGCTGGATCAGGATTATCGGGCTAGTAGCCTTTGGGCTTTCGACTCGGTTCGCTGGTCCAGAGCAAGTTCAGATCAGAAACTTCGCATTCCTAAAAACCAGAGACAATACCAAAAAAATGGGTCAATAACACTAGAATATGGTTTATTGTAAGACGAAACATAACGTTATCAATCCAAAATCAGGAAACTGCCTTAAAGAACCAATTAACTTTCGAAGCTAACCTCCAACGCAAAACTGGAATTCACAGTTCCTCCACCCTCATAAACATGCGCCGGCCCGTGCCCTTCCTCGTTCTCCCTAAACCAAACCACACAAATCTGGTGAGATTGTGTGGGGGGAGTTCGTTGTAAACCCAAAAAACCTAACCCTAACCTATTCCTGATTCTCGGTTTCTTACACGTGTGGAGCGGCCAGTTGATAGAATGGACAGTGCACAACCATATTTGGGCTCCTCTGGAGCTCGATTATTGGATTTTACATAAACCTAACCCTAAGTGTCATCATCTTTTTATTTATTTTACCCCGCTTTGCTCTAACCCTGGGTCCGCTAGCCCGCTAGCCGCTAACCCTGATGACGGTAACCCGCATGAAAATAGCCCTGATTATTTTTTATTCCTTTCTTTTTGATTTCTTTTCATTTTAATACAAAAATTCTAAAATGACCTTTTGACCTTTCAGATGCACAGGGCTTATATATGGACACTATTATTCATAAATAAATAAATATATTAATAAGGCTAAAAAACAGCTATATAAATAAGATTTTCTTACAAAAAATTCATGAGGGAGTAAAAAAAGTTCATAAAGAGAAAATACAATTCTGTTAGTAGATAAAGTTTCTAAAAATGGAGTGAAGTACAGGTAACTCGACACAGAGCTCCTGTAAAATATCTATCTCTTTCTATTACAATTTTTGGTTTCTCTTTATTAACATCCATTGAGGAATTTTTCTGTGATGGTTTTGGTTTCTACACTTTTATTTTTCTTCTTTCTATCATCATGGTGCATGTATATTTTCGTTTTTTGCAATGGACTGGGGAGCGTTCTTGGGCTGTCGACATTTTCCGATTCTTGTTCTTTTATGCATGTGGAGTGGTCTCTGAGAAAATGGACAGTGCACAACCATATTCGGACTCCTTTGGGGTCCGTTTATTGGACTTACATAAGCCTAACCCTAAAAATAAAAAAGTTCATGGGGGTTTAAAAACTTGTGGTTAATAGATACACTTCTATATAGAGAAACCTCCCCAAATGGAGTGAAGTACAGTTAATTCCACATGGAGTTACTGTAAAATAACTATCCCTTTTTATTGTCTTTTCCCTCCTATTCTCTTTACAAATATTAATTTACATCTATACAGGATCTATACAGGTGGGGATCATTTCTCTTCTTTTTTCCATCTTATATCTTTGAATACACATGGTTATTTTTGTTTTGTATAATGGACCGGAGAGTGGACAGTGGGCTATCGATGCGGACATTCCTGATCCTCGGTTTCTTACACATGTGGAGCGGCCAGTTGAAGGAATGGACAGTGCACAACCATATTCGGGCTCCTCTGGAGCTCGATTATTGGTTTTACATAAACCTAACCTAACCCTAACCCTATTTTTTTCTCTTTCTCTTTTTACACTATTTTCCAGGACTCTAATTTACATCCATTAATGATCTTCTTGTGATGTGCTGGCTTATTTCTTCCTATTTTTCCTTACATGTATGTATATACATGAATACTTTTATTTTTATAGTGGATCGGGAGCGGTTGGTGGCTATCGATGCGGGCATTCCCGATCCTCAGTTTCTTATACATGTGGAGCGGCCAGCTGAAAGAATGGACAGTGCAAAACCATATTCGGGTTCCTTTGGAGCTCGATTATTGGATTTACATAAACCTAATTCATATAGCCCACCTACTGTCACCCCTGGACACAATAGCCCAGATTATATTTACCACAACTCTCAAATAGCCCTGATTATTTTTACCCCAACATGATCGGCCTTATGGATATAAATATACATATATACATTTTAAATACAATTTTACTAATATTATAAAGATTAAAAAGCATTAAAAAGTTCATGATGAGTTAAAAAGTTCATGGGGATGACATCCTTAAAAGGGAGGGCTGGAAACACATATATAAACACACATACACATTATTAATTTTTCAGATGGAGTGAAGTACAGTTAAACGTCACAGAGTTACTGTAAAATAACTTTCTTATCCTATATTTCCCTCTATATTTTCACCTCTTTCGGGACTAAAATATACACTCATATATGTTTTTTGGTAGTGTGTTGCTTTATTTATGTGTATGTGAATGCTTTTGTTTTGGTGATGGATTTGGGAACAGCTGATGGTGGTCGGGGTGGACACTTTTCGATCTCCGTTTCCTTATACATGTGGAGCAGCCAGTTGTAGGAATGGACAGTAGCACAACCATATTCGGATTACTCTGGAATCCGATTATTGGATTTACATAAACCGAACCCTAAACATTTGCAAGCCTTTTTTTTTTTAAATTGTTGAAAGTGATGTTGTAATTCTGCAACAGTGGGCTTTACAGGGTTAAATTGTAGTAGAAAAACTGAAAGAATAGACAGGGTGGTAGACCATGTGTCGAGGGTAGAGATCTAAGTTTTATCCATCAAAGTATAATAATTTCAATGCAAATGCTAATCAAAATTCCACTACTACATTCAAACAATACTGTCTGGCTGGCCTATTATGCTCTCTACTTATCATATACAAGGAACACATGCATCTCCTTTGCAAGCCTTTTTTTTTTTAATTGTTGAAAGTGATGTTGTAATTCTGCAACAGTGGGCTTTACAGGGTTAAGTGTTTGCTGCTAAAAAAAAAGCTATTTTTGTTTCATCTGACTATATAACCTATCCTGTTTGAAGTTCCAGTAGTGTCAGTTACTTTTCAAATGTCCTATGGTCAGATGAAGCAAAAAATTAACTTTTTTAGCAGCAAACATATATACTGCTGTATCTTTAATGTTGTGGGCTTATTTTTCTGCTGGAGGTCCTGGACATCTTGATCAGATACATGGAATAATGGATTCTATCAAATACCAACAGATAAAAAATCTGTCCCTGTTAGAAGTCTTATAATGGGCTGTGGCTGGATCTTCCATTAGGACAATGATCCAAAACAAACACAAAATCAGCACAAAAATGTGTCACTGAGCACAAAATTAAGCTTCTGCCATGGCCATCCCAGTCCCCTGACCTGAACCCTAAAGAAAATGAGTGGCGTGAACTGAAGAGAAGAAGCACAGCATGGAGCTGGAATCTGAAGGATCGGAGAGATTCTGTATGAAGGAATGGTCTCGATCTCTTGTCAGGTGTTCTCCAAACTCATCAGGCATTATAGAAGAAGACTCAGAGCCTTTATCTTGGCAAAAGGAGGTTGCAAAAAGTATTGAATAAAAGGGTATGATTAATTGTGAGCAGTGTGTATTAGAGAAAAATATTTCTCTCATAATGAGATTTTCCCCCTGTTTAAAATTATTATTCTCAATGAAAGGTTGGATTTTTAAAATAAAAGATCAAAAATATTAACGATGCAGATTTATTTTCACAGCCTTATTTGGTCATATTTACCAAGGGTATGAATAATTTTGAGTATGACTGTATGTATGTATGATATATATATAATGTTCTCTAGAAGATGTGCTGAGAAGCACAAAAAATTTTACACAAAGACATTACTGTCTAATGTATACTCATTGCTGAAATTTGTGCTCTCTCAAAACTCTTTTAAAGATACATAAGGTCAGTTAAAAGTTTTGGGATGTGCATATAATACTGCATAATCTCAATAAAAAGGACACTGAAGTAAAGAAAAACATCTTGCAACATCACTTGCCTTGACTTCCCATGGAATTGAAGGAAAACAACCAAAAGACGAAGCCGATGACTTTTACAAGACCTCTCATTTTGAGCTCTCTTCACAAGTAGCTTTCTTGGTCTTTGTTTCTGAAACTCTTACCCGCATGGGATCAAGAAGTTAATCATTTACCAAAGTCAAAAAGATGCCCGGACCACTCTGTACACAAACAATATTATCTGTAAATTAAATAGCTGATTCTTGATGTCTGTGTGTGTCTAAACAAATTCCTACAATGTATTAAAAATCAAAATTCTAAACGTCAGATCTGTGGCAAGAAAGTATTGTTGGTGAATATTATCTACGAATAACAAATAACCCCTTTAATATTAGTGAATTGTTCAACTTTTTGATCCTGAGAACTATATCACCTGATCATCTTTGTTTCTGGCTTTCTTTGCAACAAATTATGTGTTTTGGTAAACACTGTTACAAAAAGCGCAAACTCATAAAAAGCTGCCCAACTAAAGAAAACACTGATCACCAAACATTTTCAATAAAATATTAAACATCTAAACCTTCTGGTGAGATCTTGAGAGATTTCTTGTCTTTTTATTTGCAGTTGATTTCAGGCTGTGTGGTTTTAAGTCAGTTGTAGTTGTTTCATTTTCTGAGAGTACAAGCATGATGTTGAACCAACATCACATTTGTAACATTGAGTCAATGCCATTACCATTGATTTTACAGAATACCATTGATTTTACCAGAATGCCATTACCATTGAAGATACAGAATACATGGCTACATGTCTGTCAGTGGAGAACGTCTCAGGTTACGTATGTAACCATAGTTCCCTGAGAACCAGGGAACGAGACTTTGCGTTGAACGCTTTGGGGAATGATATACCCACGCCGCCATGCTTAAGACAGTGCATGCCAAATAATATGGCTGACAAATGTCGAGCAGTTTCGAAGGAAACGCTTAGCAACTCACCCTCGGCTCACACCAGGCTGTCAGTGACAGCATTCCCTATGGCCAACAACCCAAGCTGAGCCTAAAAGAGGCCTTCCGTAGAAAGCCTACTAAGGCCACCAAAGGCTTCTGGGACCAACATTTCTGAGAAAAAGTGGTCCCTTAAAAGGAATGTGGCCAGGGAACCAAAAAAGGAGCCCTGGCCAGTCACTAGAGGGGTAATGAAGTCACCCCCGATTCCACCAGGGAGGCCGACCCTAACAGGTAGACCATACTATGGGCACATAACCATGGAGGCCAGAAAGGGCCTACATCATGATAGTAATTCTATGTGGAGTAAGACTCACACAAGCCAAAGTACTTTGCCACAACAGTAAGACAATTAATGGTGGCCTGAGAAGGCTACCTTGAATACCTATCTCGCTGGAAGCAAGAAACATGACTTCAGTATACAGCAAATGAGACTGTGAAGTGCCCACATAACAGTCCACCTAATACAATCCAACAAGCAGTGTACTCGGTAAAAGGAACCCTTTTTACTTTTTAAAGCAAGAGGAGTACAACATACGCCATCACACACTAAGGAAGGCCCCAAAAGAAGGGCCTATGAACTCAGCAGACACGTGGCGTCAGCTAGTGGCAGTGTTTTAAGCACCAGGAAGGACAAATAACCGAACCATAAGGAGGTTAAATTATCACCTGGGCCATGGCCAACCAGATATGTACTCAACAAAACAGTTGTAACTCTCTCAGCGAGAGGAGTACACTATTACATACACCAGTATGTTCAAAGGTGGTCCAGAGGGCCTAATACCTGTAAAACATATGCCGTTAGTCTAGTGGCCACGTAGAGACGGGCATCCTGGAGAGCAGAACTCAGCTGAGTGCTATAAACCCTCGTATTGAGGGGAGTATAATCCGCTCATCCTAGGATCTATTCAGCGCTTGATTATTTGTTTTCTCTCACATAGCATTGCAAATAAAGAAAGACAAACTGATATGAAAGATGTTTCATAACATTTTCAAGCTTTCAAATGGTACAGCCATTGCAAAATATATTTCTAACTGCCATTGCAAAATGTGTCCTTTGGAAAACTGATAAAACTTGACAAAAACCAGTTTTGTCTCAAAGGTCTTTCACTTTATTTGCAAATGGTTGTCATGTGCTAACTGAGTTTTGTTAGCTTTGGATCAAAGGTTAGTTTGTAGTAACTGATAAACTTATTTTTCTAAATTTGTAGGACATATTATTTGTTTGGTCAAAATAAATGTCACTGGTACACCATACATATATAGAACAGTCCAAAAGTTTGGAACCACTAAGATTTTTAATGTTTTTAAAAGAAGTTTCGTCTGCTCACCAAGGCTACATTTATTTAATTAAAAATACAGTAAAAACAGTAATATTGTCAAAATATTATTACAATTTAAAATAACTGTTTTCTATTTGAATATTTCACAAAGTAATTTATTCCTGTGATGCAAAGCTGAATTTCAGCATCGTTACTCCAGTCTTCAGTGTCACATGATCCTTCAGAATCATTCTAATATGCTGATCTGCTGCTCAAGAAACATTTAATGTGTACAATGTACAAAATATTTGTGTACAATATTTTTTTTTAGGATTTGATGAATAGAAAGTTCAAAAGAACAGTGTTTATCTGAAATCTAATCTTTTGTAACATTATAAATGTCTTTACTGGCACATTTTGATTGATTTAATGCATCCTTGCTGAATAAAAGTATTCATTTCTTAATTCTTTTCAAAAAAAATAAAAATAAAAATTCTTACTGAGCCAAACTTTTGAACGGTAGTGTATAATGCTACAGAAGCTTTGTATTTCAGATAAATGCTGTTCTTTTGAACTTTCTATTCATCAAGGAATCCTGAAAAAAAAGTACACAACTGTTTTCAACATTGAAAATAATTATAAATGTTTATTGAGCAGCAAATCAGCATATTAGAATGATTTCTGAAGGATCATGTGACATGAAGACTGGAGTAATGATGCTGAAAATTCAGCTTTGCATCACAGGAATAAATTACTTTGTCAAATATATTTAAATAGTACACAGTTATTTTAAATTGTAATAATATTCACAATATTACTGTTTTTACTGTATTTTTAATTAAATAAATGTAGCCTTGGTGAGCAGACGAAACTTCTTTAAAAACATTAAAAATCTTAGTGGTTCCAAACTTTTGGACTGTACTGTGTGTGTTTATATATATATATATATATATATATATATATATATATATATATATCTATATATATATATATATATATATATATATATATATATTATATATATATATATATGTGACCTGATCCAGCAAAATGAGTCACAGTGACCCAAATTTAAAAATTGAGATTTGGAATCAATGGAAAGATGAGACAATAGCTTTAAAATTATATCCTAGTCAAAGTCATACCTGGTTTTAAGATATACCCATTTGAATTATGGTCGTCTGCCCTCTTTTTCCAATTGAAAACCTGAGAAAATCGCTTTTAAAGTTTTTTGCCCATTTTTGTTGATATCTTTCAAAAATCCATTGCATTTAAAGGGATAAAATATTTAGTTACATTTGACCAAAGACATTTTTATATATATAAATGCTATTAAACCAGGCTGGGGGTGAATTGTTATGACCACGGGCAATACACGTGTGCATGCGCCGAACGCGTCTTTCTGCGCTCATGGCCAAAAGTTCAAAGGTTCAAAGGTGGCCCAGAGGGCCTAATACCTGTAAAACATACGGCGTTAGTCTAGTGGCCACGTAGAGATGGGCATCCTGGAGAGCAGAACTCAGCTGAGTGCTATAAACCCTCGTATTGAGGGGAGTATAATCCGCTCATTCTAGGATCTATTCAGCGCTTGATTATTTGCACTGAGGAGGCCTGTGCGCTAGAAACCCTGATAACAGGGGAGCACAAACCAGCCTAGGGCTGAACTTAAGGAGGAGGCCTCATGGAGGCCTACAACCCATGATCAGCTTAGGGAGCTAAGCACTATTACACAGACAACCCTAGCAGGGAAGTACAAAGCTCGACCTAACAGGTAGACCATACTGTGGGCATATAACCATGGAGGCCAGAAAGAGCCTACTCATACTAGAAGTACTATGTGGAGTAAGAATCACATAAGATAGAATACTTTGTCATGACAACAGGACATTCAATGGTGGCCTGCGAAAGCCACCTTGAACACCCATCTTGCTGGAAGCAAGAAACATGACTTCAGTATACAGCAAAATGAGACTGTGAGGTGCCCACATAACATCACCAAACACCAATCCAACAGCAGTGCACTGCAAGGAACCCTTTTTACTCTTTAACCTGTTTACCTGCACCCCCGCTTTTGGAAAAATCCCAAAAAATTACGTACCCAAACTAAAACAGATACAGTTCATGAACCCTTTGCACTAAAAGCCTAAGTAAGCTCTCATTTGAAAGCAGACACATTTTGCAGTTAGGGTAAAGTCATGATTAATTATTGTCACAATTAAGAAAATAGTTTAAAATAGCTTCAATTTTTTGAAAAGTTATTAGAAATTTATTTTTAGAAATATCTTTATGGAAATAAAAGTGAAGTTGGCCTTTTGGCAATCTAGAAATGACTGCAGCTCAGCCACATCTGACCATGTTATATTTCAAATCTGAAGATGATAAGTTTAAAACTCTGAGTTTTATTAAATGTTTTTCAAGACCATGTCATGTAATTTTATATTGAAAAGACTCTAAAATGTTAACTGATGTTTATTGTCATCATCTAAGCATCTATTCAAGTGTGTTGTCTATGTTGTTTTGAGGTGCTAACTGCCCCATTCAGTTTCAGTCTCCCCTGAACACATTCACACTTCTCCGGCCTGCTTATGGCTCTATTGTTCTTTACTGTTATTTAATTAGGCTGACGATGTCCTATTCAAGATTTAATCACTCATTTCTTTCCCCAAACTTCTCACTTCACCTTCTTTGAACTGTATCTAATGCCCTTCTTGAAAAAAAGAGAGTGAGTTGTACAATGCAAAATTATTTATTTGCATTAGCTCAGAACAGGTGCATCTCTGGGCTCATTAGCATGTTAGCTTAGCACACCAACAAAACACGACAATCTATAAGATTAAAACCACATTTTTGCTCAACTTACAAGTTGAGTGTTTTAAATAACCGTTCTGTGATGTGGCTTTGGATCAAAAATCAGACAGAAAATTGATAATTTAATGCTATTCTGCACAATGATAAAAGCTATCTCGATTAGCATTGCATTATTATAGAATCTATTTATATTAATACCCGACATGGCATAAGGAACAAAGATAAACCACATATCATCACAAATGTGTATTTATTACTTTCAAAAGTGCCGTTCTGTCATGTTAAATCCATGTTTACAGCTGGTTTTCAGCGAACTCTGGAAGCCTCTAGAGGTTAGTTCCTGGAAGGTCACATGGTATTTTCTTTATGTGATTTGTGGACTAAGGGTGCACGGAGTGCCCTCCAGCTGCAGGTATGAGTTGAAAAGAAAGTAGATCTGTGTATACAGCGCTCATAATGATGATAATGGCGCGTTTTGGGTAAAAAAATTTAAAAAAAAAAGTTTTTTCAATGGCTGAGGCTGATGCTCATATTTTAATGAAAAGGTAACAACTCCGTTTTTCATATTCATAACTCCCGACGCATATTAACAAATAACGGTCACTATACTATGTTGACAGTAAAATAAAGATTAAAAATTGAAACGAGTCTTAGACTTTTCAAGGATGTATAGTTGTCAAGGTAATTACGTTACATTTAACAGTAAATTTGAGCTAATTTAAACAAAGAGGCTTAAGTGCATCGGCGCACCAGCAACGGTTAACAGGTTAAAGCAAGGGAAGTACAAAGCTCATCCTAACAGGTAGACCATACTGTGGGCACATAAACATGGAGGCCAGAAAGGGGCCTACAATCATGATAATAACTCTATATGGAGCATGATTCATATACGAAAAGCATTTGCCACATTAGAAGGACATTCAGTGGTGGCCTGTGAAGGCCACCTTGCACACCTGTCTTGCTGGGAGCAGGACATTTGACTTAGTAACAGTAATTAAACTGTAAAGTGCCCACATGATAATCTTTCTAACACAATCCAATGAGCAGTGTACTTGGTAAAAGAACCTTTTTACTCTTTAAAGCAAGAGGAGTACAACGTATGCCAACACGCACTAAGGAAGGCCTTTGTAGTAGCACATTTAAAGTTCATGTGTGGGAAGGAAGAGGACTGGGTCGACGAACAACTGCTGACTGAGCTTTTATGAGAACAAAGTTCAAACAGAAAGACTGTGCAGTGCACAACAACAGCAACATAAATAATCCACAAAGGGCTTCACTCCAGATTCGGTAGACACAATCCACAAGGGCTTCACTCCAAGCAACGCGCTGTGCCTTGGTCAGCAGTTCCCCTCTCTCTCACACACTCCTGCTTCTCACGGCGTCTTATCCTGTCTCCGCGCCAATCACTAGAACGAGACACAGGTGTTCGTGATTTGTATTCAACCCACTCTCTGTATTCAACCCAGCATCTCCCGCTATTCTCTCCGGTTGCAGACCTCGCTGAACCACGCCCCCCTCGCCACAGCCTTTGACTGGCCTATGTTTAACCATTAGGGTTCTAGGAGCAAAATATAGAACCAACCTAGATACTAGGTAGCTATTTAGCTTGACTAGAGTAGAAACCCAGACTTAAGGAGGCTGATGTAGTTAAAACCAAACTTCAGTAATGTTTTACCACAAAAACTTAACCTTGAGAGGTCAACCACTCGGAAGAGTACTCGGTAAAAGCATCTTTTTAATCTCAAGTGAGAGAAGTACATAACTGAACTCCAACATACTGCACGGGAGGCCCATAAGGCCTCCTCTAGTAAACACGTGGCATCAGCTAGTGGCGACCATAACCATACCAACCATCAGGCCATGCATTCAAGATTTAGTTTCTAAAAGGAAATGCATATTATGCCACATACTCCACAAGAAGCCTGCTTAAGGCCTACTCAACAGAGGTGGGGCGTGGCCGATGATGGTATTGGACTCCCAGGTATCCTGCCATCCTGCCTTGTGGGGCCTACAATCTCAGCAACAAGTGGCGTTCAGCCTGTTTGCCAGTGTTAATTTTGACAGCAAATTATGATTTAGTTTTAGTCATAGTCTTTTGACTAAAATGCCATTTAGTTTTAGTCATATTTTAGTCATCGGAAATTGTTTTAGTTTTAGTCTAGTTTTATTCGACTTAATATCAAAATTCTAATTTAGTTAAATTGTAATGCATTAAGTAAGCATTTCTCTAACAATACACAGATCCAATACACTGATATACATCTGATATTCTCCAAACTGTTTCTGTTCACTTAAGACAACCAACTGTACTGTACGCCAAGTTTTAGTAATTTTTGGTGTTTATGTTTTTTAGTTTTTGCTTTTAAATGTCTATTTTTGTTGTTGTTGTTGTTGTTTTGTTATTATTTTTATTTTTGTTAGTTTAATACATGAGGTTAAGCTAAAGCTTGGAGACTAGATGAAAGAAAATAAGTTTACATTTTTATATATAGGCTATTTTTTATATGGTTTATATAACTATGGTTTTAGTTAACTATAATAACCCTTATACTTGTAAATATATTGAATAATGTGTCAAATAATGTTCTTAGTCTTTCCTTCGTATGACAGAAGATACAGTAGTTTACTATGAATTAAACAGAAATTAAAAATTAAATACAGTTTATGTAAACAAAATAACAATAATGACCAGTAAAAAAATTATAATTATAAACCATACTGAAATACACCGTGACTCTTATTCTGAAATGCCTGCAATCTGCACTGTAGCAGGCTGCTCATGAGGGTGATAAAATATGCATTCTTACAACCGTCTAAAACATACTACCATATAAACATTGTGTTGTAAACATTGCCATAATTCATCAACATTAGCTCATAAGCAATCGCTTGGCATAAATATGCGCTATTCATTAATTGCGCAGCAGTCTGATGTGTTGCTGCGCGAGCCTGTAGAGTGCGCAACAGTGCCGCATTTTCCCGTGGTTAGATCAGCACGTTACACTTCAAATGTGCACACAGCAGTCCTGACTGGATATCTTCCCAAATCGTGAAAATTATGATAAATTATTCGTCAACGAAATTAACACTGCTGTTTGCAGAATAAAATACAGACTGTGCTAACATGCAGTGTTGGTCACGTTGCTTTAAAAAAGTAATTAGTTATAGTTACTAGTTACTTCTCACAAATAGTAACGGAGTTAGTAACTGAGTTACATCATTATAAAAGTAACTAATTACCAGGGAAAGTAACTATTGCGTTACTTTAAAAAAAATAAAAATAAAAATATGCCAAATAAATTGAATGCCCCCAATATTACATATAAGTCTAAGAATAAATTATTCTTGATGCGACTCCTGACTCATGATCCGCTCTTGCTCACGACATGAAATTTCTCTGTACTGTGTTGGTAGCCATTAAAGAAAATGTAGTTTCATATTTATGTTTAAATAGTCCTATGTTATGTTTTAAATCCATTTATTCGATTATGAAAAGTTAGTGAACAGCATGAGTAAGATGCATCATAAGATGCGCAAATATATCGGGAGACATGGAGTGGGTCAGATAAGATTTTGACCACTTCATTAAGTTTTGCTTTGTAGAAAGCCTTTCTTTAAAGTGAATTTCGTTTTGTAAAAATTGTATCTTAATTTTAATCAATGTTTCATCAACCAATTGCTTGGATTTAATATATAACAAGCAAATATAGCAGACAATAAAATCATGACATGGAGGCGCGGGCGCGATCACTGGCGTGTGAACTGGAGCGCGTCTCATAGGCTAAATGAACCGAAACTCAGAGGCTGCTTGCCTCGCAGACATGAGAAATATATCTATAGAAAGCTTAAAATATCTACTTTAACGAAAATGAAGTTATTAAAAACGAAAAGAAAGAGGCTACTCTGATTATATAGCCTAATCCGAATTAAATGTGCGTTATCTCTGTAGGCGCGTCCATATGAGCAGATGATCAGCAATGAGAATCAGCAATGTCAACTTCATCTTTGCAGCCGACACTGATTCAGAAAAAATTACTTTATTAATAAACAATTAAAATGTCTCCTTACTGTTTTTGTCACACTCATAATCATTACTTTTGCCGGTTCTTTATGGCAATTATGCGTGCCATTGAGTGCTATATAGCCTTTATTATGTAAACGCTCCTTATTATGGTTTATTCTCTCCAGTATTTAAGAAATTAAATTAATATAAATGTGATTAGTCAACTAATAGCTTAAATGAACAACTACTAGTCGACTAGAAAAAAAACTAATTTCACATATTTTCGATCAAGCATCAAAAAGGGTATTCTGGTTTGAGCTCGCACTTCGCGCGCATGCTCTGACAGACACACACACAGCGCATCGTACATTATTATCAGTTTAAAATTATATTTGTGTATGACTTACCGCAGCACACACCAGAGAAAAATCTTTGCAGGTCCTATGGCTGAGAGAGAGCTTACTCGGATGAAAACCGCTTCAGTGAGCTCAATTATAGTAACGCGGCATTTTTTTTGTCAGTAACGGTAACGGCGTTGTAACGGGAGAAAAACTAATTCGTTTGATTTATTCGTTAGTAACGCCGTTTATTTATAACGCCGTTATTCCCATCACTGCTAACATGTGAACTAGAAAGTAGGCCTGTAGAGGCCTACCGTTCCAATGACATGTGGCTTCAGCTCCTGAAATAAACTATGTGAGCAAACTATGATCACCTAACAACAGCACTTGCAAAACACAAGCTGTTAACTAGAAAGAGGCTAAAGACATAAGAGCTTACATTCCAAGTTATATGCAATATAGCTGTTATCAAGATCACCAAAGGGAGCTAATAGAAACCAGACTGCAAAAGCGGTTCTTACTCTTCCCTGAGTATGCAGTACAGCAGGTGATGCACTCAGTGACACAAATAAACCCTAACTGGGGAATATTAAAATAGTCACCAATCTCTCTAAATAGAGCCTAAAATCAAAAAAGGCCTGCTATTATGAGAACAGGTGCTAACCTGTGGGGTACGTGTACGTTTTGATAGTTTGTTTTTCAATTTAAAAATGAAATACGCAGAAATTGTTTTTTCGGGTCACGGATAAAAAACGGAAACACGACTTCAAAACTCATTTTCCACATGTGGGCGGTCATTACATGCACCTTTCAGCTGATTGGTCAATAAAATCTAAGCCAGTGATGTCATCTTCAGTTTGTTCTCAAAATAACCTCTGCTGCTATAGTTTTTTTACAGTCTCTGATATGTCATATATCGGCTTTCTTCTATGCAACCTAAAGCGTATTTCACAGAAATATTTATTTCAGAAATGTTAATCAGCAGTTAATCAACAGAAACCAGCGTTATAACCTAGACTACCTCTTTAATTTGGTTCAAATCCAAATGTTGCCATATTCACAATTTGGAGGCTATACTATATTTATTATTTAAACGCTTTTATTGTATACAGACTACTTAAAATGAGCAGTAGGCAATAACTTTTTATATATTTGGTTGAATGTATGTTATTTTGACAATTAACAGGCTGCGATGTCAAGTTACTAAAACTGATGTTGTGTGTGCACGTGAGGCGCCGATGCGTTCACTTGAATTTTCTTATAAAAGCAGAAACAACTTAAAATACTCAGACATTTATAGTCAAGTATAAGTAAAACCATTCGAATCTGTGAAGGGTTAAATAGGCCTATTATACACTTACAATAAAAACAAAACATTGCTCGTAAAATAAACAAAGAAATTTCTTGTCTCGGTTTCCTTTCTGTGAACTTCTCAAATGAACTGAAACTCGAGAAAACAAATAACACACACACACACACACACACACACACACACAGAGAGAGACTGAAGGAATGAGAGGGGAGGGGGGATTTGGACAGTGAGAGAGTCTATGTTTGTGTGTGTGTGTGTGTGTGTGTGTGTTGGTTTTTGTGGTTTACGAGGACTTTTGACCTGAATACGCACCGGCATTACGGGGACATTTGGGTTTATGAGGACACAGGCCATGTCCTTGTAATTCCGGCAATGTAGATGCCTTTCTCTATGTCCCAGAAGCACCCTCTCCAATTTTCGCGGCATGTCCTTATATACCACAAAAACCTGATTTTATACCATACACTGTGTATCCTCTGTGTATGAGAGTGTGCCCCTGCAGCCGGCTCCTGGTACTGCACCGGCGTCATCGAAAATTTGCATTTTTCACACAAGTGTAAGTATTGAGGCCTGTGATTGGTCAGATCGGTACTGGTAGGCGGGAAATCACGAAAACAAGATGGCGCCGACGGGCGGAGCCTAATTCCGCAGCCCCTATTGGCTGCATACGCAATGAACAGCAAGCGAGACAAGATGGCGCCGGTGGGCGGAGCCTCATTCAGCTTCAGCTTCAGCATAGGTCTGTATAACAAGCGAGTTAATGCAAAATACTAATTATTTAAGTGTTATTGCCTATAATTTTTCATTTGTGAATTAAATATATGAATAAATAGTGATCCTCGATTAAAAATATCCCTTAAATGTCATGTAATAAAGTATAAAAGTAACTTGAACGCTGTTTACTCAGTATTTATACAGTTTATTTAGCTCGTTAGCATATGCTATTCATGTAAACACAACCACACATTAACTCGTGCGCTCACATCACATATATTTATTATTATTATTTTAATCCCGTTTATAATGTAATAAGTATGGTTTAATCAGAGTCTTCGCGTTCATTTCCTGTTTGGACCGGATAGAAGCTGCACCTGAGAAGACATCTGAGCACCTGATGGAGGCTACTGTTATTTTAAAGGTAAGTTATTCTGCTTTTTAAATGCTTGTGGGTCCGTTTGGCTTGTTTGTTCATGTTTTGTAAGCTCTTTGCAGCTCGTTTTACAGTTATAAAGCAGCTAGCTCGCGATGCTAACGGCGCTAGCGAGATTGTGATTGTGTTTAAAGACTGTCAGGAGGGAATCAGCGATGCTTGTCATTTTAAACTGGTTTTCGATTTAACTATAATTGTAACTGCATCATTTTCTGATCGCATGCAATAACCTAGCCAAGCCATCATAATAAGGCGTTGTCATGACTACAGTCTATGAAGGGGACGGCATTTCACCCAGTACAGTATCCTCACATACTAGCCCACTGTAAATATTACTACAGTTCTGCTTGATTTAAAGACATTAAGAAACAAAGATGTACTGGCTATGATAAGATGTATCAGAACTGTCAGTCTTATTCAGTCAATTAATACTGTCAGTATTATTGTCTAAATTTATCAATTGTGAAAATTTGAAAGAATATGATCCTCAATTATACATAATTCTTAAATATCATACAATAAAGTATGAAAATTGCTGTTTACTATAATTTATCTTTTGATGTTTATACTAAAAACAGATGAGACAGAGACACATCAGATCATGCTGAAGTGAAACAGTGATGGAGAAAGCCCAATCTCTGGAGGAAGACATACAGTATTCACAAAGATTCATCAGTGATTTCACCTGTGTCAGGTATATTATATGTTATTTACAGTCATGATTTTACTTGTTTTATTATTAAAGGTTAAATGTTACTCAGGGAAATAGGGCTACACAATATTGCAGAAAAACTGACATTGCAATATTTAGTTTTTCTGCAATTTATATATTGCGATATGAAAACAATTCCACCAGATGAATTGAATAGCTCTATTTGAAAATAATTAATCATTCTAGGATGATTGGGATAATTTTGTAGGGTAGTGCATCTGTTTAGAGAATAATAAACAAATTACAAGCTTAGATAAACACAATAAAACTAAGATACAAATTAAAATAAGCAGTGCTTTATGTTTTTCAGGTTAATCTATCTGTATTCAGGTACACACATTGAGGAAAGCACGTATGGGTCCAATATGATATGCATCCGTTTTCTTAATTGTTTACAATACAGAACCGACTGTTTTCGCTGAGAGTGTTTGTTCAAGCTCAAAGATAAGAGAAAGAGAACTGAACTCTGTGTTCACGTGCTATCTGTCTGTCAGAAAACTGTGCGAGTTCATATTGCGTTTGATGTTGAAATTGACAGGACTTAAAAACACAAGCATATGATAAGCTTTCACTCTATGATGGTTAAACTTTGCAGTTAATACGTGAATCACATGCGCTCTTAACTGGGGGGCAGCTGGACCGTTCGGATCAACTACGATCCCTACACGTGACATTGCACATCCTGTGATGTAACTTTTGCGGATGCACACATCGGGATACAATGCTAAAACCATACATCGTGCAGCCCTAGTCCGTATGGATCGCAGATCAACTATGATCCCTATAGCCTACTTGACTTCATTTATACTGCAATGTCACACCCACGAATAGGTATCAGTGACAAAACGTCTCAGGTTACGTATGTAACCATGGTTCCCTGAGAACAGGGAACGAGACTCTGCGCTGATTGCGCTTTGGGGGAACGTCACGTGACCCAGGTGTCCGAAAGCAACTATCCAAAAATTCCAATCCCTATTGGCCGGCGACAGCCTATGACATCATACGGCGCGACCCGGAAGTATAAAGGGAGCGCCTGGAGAGACAGAAGACATCTATCGTCTTGAGGGACTGTTCTGCAGGCAGGCAGCCCGAAGCATGGCTGGAAAGCGCAGTCTTGTTCCCTGTTCAGGGAACCATGGTTACATACGTAACCTGAGACGTTCCCTTTCAAAAGGGAACTTCAACTCTGCGCTGATTGCGCTTTGGGGAACGATATACCCACGCCGCCATGCTTGAGGAGAGTGCATGCCAAATAATATGGCTGACAAACATCAAGCAGTTTCGAAGCAAACGCTTAGCAACTCACCCTCGGGTCATACCAGGCTGTCAGTGACAGCATTCCCTATGGCCAACAGCCCAAGCTAAGCCAACAGAGGCCTTCCAGAGATAGAAGGCCTACTAAGGCCGCTAGAGGCATCTGAAACCAACTTTTCCACAGACAAAGTGGTTTCTTTAAGGGAATGAGGCCAGGGAACCGAAGGGAACCCCGTCCAGTCACTAGAGGGGAACAAAGTTACCCCTAATGCCACCAGGGAGGCCGACCTGGTCTGTCATAGGACAAACTTAGTCTTGGCCAACCCTGTCTGAGTACAGAATCTCCATAATGCATTCTTCATAGAAGAGAGCAGGTAAGAGTGACTGCAGAAAGGCAGAAGCAACTCAGACCCACGCGTAGAGATGGGCATCCTGGAGAGCAGAACTCAGCTGAGTGCTATGAACCCTCCTATTGAGGGGAGATAACCACTCATCCTAGGATCTACTCAGTGCTTAATTAATGCACTGAGGAGGCTGTGCGCTAGAGAACCCTGATACAGGGGAGCACAAACCAGCCTGGGGCTGAATCTTAGGAGGAGGCCTGATAAGGCCTACCACCATGATCAGCTTAGGGAGCTAAGCACTATTACAACATAACCCCAAAGGGGAAGTACAAAGCTCACCTAACAGGTAGACCATGCAATGGGCACGTACTCATGGAGGCCAAAGAGGAGCCTACAGCATGATAGTAACTATATGTGAAACAGAAGTATATACAAAAAGTGGCCTGAAGGGGCCACCCTGAACACCTGTCTGGCTGCAGCAGACAGGCAACTTCAACGGCAGCATGGGAGACTGCAAAGTGCCCGTATGATAATCTACCCAACACAATCCAACGAGCAGTGTACTCAGTAAAAGCACCTTTTTACTCTTTCAAGCAAGAGGAGTACAACATACGCCGACACATAGTCGAGGAAGGCCCGTGCGGGCCTATCACCTCAACAGACACGTGGGCATCAGCTCGTGGCAGTGTTCTTAGGCACCGAAGAATGATAAATAACCGACACCAAGGAGGTTAAATATCATCTGGGCACCTGGCCAACCCAGAAGTGTATATAAAGGTTCTAGAGAAATACACATCAACATATACCACTATGTTGAAAAAGGGCGGCCCATAGGGCCTAGCAACCTTTAGACATATGGCATAAGTCCAGTGGCCATCTCTAGGAGCTTTGAATAGATCCACCTTAGACATCTAGGTGGCTATTAGCTCAACTAGCGTAAGATCAGGCTCAGGGAGACGGATGCAGTTCAAACCAAACCTCAGTAAGGTTTAACCACAGCATACACCCTGAGGGGCTAGCCACTCAAAGTACTCGGAAAAGCACCATAAATTCTCACAGCGAAGAGTACGTAGCTGAACTCCAATGATACACCAGAGGCCGAGAAGAGGCCTACCTTAGTAAACATATGGCATCAGCAAGCGGCTGCCATAACCAGTCCACCCAAAAGCCATGTATTTAGTATTGAAACTTCCTCAGAAGAAATACATAGAACGCTGCCACCCAACGTGAACAGGCCTGATTAGGGCCTATCCGTCGAGGTGGGGCGTGGCCTTTTTAAGGTGGTCAGGTTTTTCCAAAGCATCCTGCCAACAAATCAACTAAAAAGGAGGCCTAGTGGGGCCTACAATCTCAGCGACAAGTGGCGTTCAGCAACTGTATAGTAAGAACACAGACTGTGACAGACTCAAGGAGGCTGATGTAGTTATAACCAAACCTCAGTAAGGTTTACCACCAGAACTCACCCTGAGAGGTCAGCCACTCAGAACAGTACTCGGAAAAAGCACCTTTTTACTCTCAAAGCGAGAGGAGTACAAAACTGAACTCCAACATGCTACGCAGGAGGCCCATAGGGGCCTACCTTAGTAAACACATGGCATCAGCAGGTGGCGACCATAACAATACCAAACATTAGGCCATGCATTCAAAGATTAGTTTCTAAAGGAGTGCATATTACGCCACATACTCCAAGAGAGGCCGCTAAGGCCTACTCAACAGAGGTGGGGCGTGGCCAATGGTGGTATTGGATTCACAAGCATCCTGCCAGTATGTCAGCTAAAAGGAGGCCTATAGGGCCTACAATCTCAGCAACAAGTGGCATTCAGCCCTTTGTCCATATTAACACACACTGAGCCAACATGTAAACTAAAAAGGAGGCCTTATTAGGGCTAC